>ML858716.1:4939-26057 GCA_009831015.1 Picea engelmannii | reverse complement strand
AATAGATGCTAGTGGGGATGTCCAAAAAAGTGTACAAGGAGATGGTAAAATAAATGAACATAATTACATTGCAGGAGCCATCCCA
Organism: Picea engelmannii; assembly: GCA_009831015.1. Classification (NCBI taxonomy): domain Eukaryota; kingdom Viridiplantae; phylum Streptophyta; class Pinopsida; order Pinales; family Pinaceae; genus Picea; species Picea engelmannii. Next base: position 25,972 of record ML858716.1, on the reverse strand, counting down.
ACAATTACAATGTGCATAAGAGGTATGTAATCATCCATTTATTCTTTTATGTACATCGAAATTAATTATCACATGAAATACTAATTTTCAGTTGTTTTTTTGTAGAAAAGAAAAAAAAAATGAAACCCATTAAACACATAAGACAGGATGACGAGGAATAAAAGGGTTCATCACAAAGTTTTTGAGTACTTACTTTTTTTTATATTACTTAAAATTTCATCTTTGTTATGATATTTATATTTAAATAAATAATTTACACTCATCCATGGATGTCTTCTAATAGGTGCTAACATAAAAATAAGAGCCAACTAAAGAATTGATGGACATTGGGTTAAGAAGAGATGACATGAAGCATGGATTTAGAAGAATGTTTATTTTTTATGAAACAATCGTTGTTATGTTACACTTTTTTATCTACGCAATCATGTATATTCTACAATATATATAAATGTATATATACTTATTACACTTTATTTCTATGTTTGTAGATGAAACATAAAGAGGCAGAACATCAAAAAACAAGTCAATCAAGAAAATATTAGGTTAAATAACCAAAGTACAATATCTTCTACACGTGATGAAGAAATGAGGCATCTCGCAACTTGAGCAATGATAACAGTTCAAGTGATGTCAAACGATAATAAATATAATTGAATCTTACTGCAAGTTGTATGTTTTGGAATATTTGCATGTGAAAATCAAGGATTTTGCTTAATGTACTCAACATATTGTCTCAATTGCATGAGGACATGTTACCAATGAGTGTAACAATTACATATTAGTTGCATTTTGATTATTGTGGACCTTTACGTTGTCCCATTTTATATGACGATGGGTTACTTATTCAGATATAATAATATGGGTTTTTTATTTTCTTGCATTGTCAAATGTTGTAAAATGTTGTGTTGTTGATTAATTAATATATGGATGATTGACATTGTTACAAATAATAGAGGTGCAATCTGTTGGATAACACATTAATGCAATCGCTATATCAAAACACAATAACAAAAATATAAAAATCAAAATTATTATAACGAATATTTGATTTTGAGATGATTAATTGAAAATTTATATGAAAAAAAACTAATTAAAATATATACATATCGATGCAATACATTCTTTTGAACTCACTAAACAATGTTTTTTTATGAGTTATATGCATTGGTGATATAAATTGTGAGAAAACAATGCTTCTTTAAACAACATAATGTACGATTATATTTGTATCATTTCAAAATATTTCAATGTGCACGATTACAATATGTACCAGTGCATGCATAAACATAAAAAACACTGGTTCTTTTCATTTATGTGTGCACACTAGTGCTTCTCATTTATGTGTGTGCATCGATGCTTCTAATTTTTGTGTGTGTGCATTGGTGCTTTTCATTTACATGTGCGTACTGGTGCTACTTATTTATGTGTGAGCACTTGTGCTTCTCATTTGTGTGTGCACACATGTGCTTATCATTTATGTGTGCACACCGATGCTTCTCATTTATGTATGCACACTAGTGTTTCTCATTTACATGTGTGCATTGATGCTTCTCATTAATGTGTGTGCATCAATGTGTTTTGACTTTAAAAGCACTGGAAAAAAAAAAAACCTCCTCTATAATCTCCGCCCACAATTTTTTTTAGTTATATGGAACATCCATTAAAACCTCTGCATCCAATATAGGAGGTTGTAGCAAAGTTGTTTTTGAATTTTTTTCCAAATTTTGTAACACTAAAAACCTCCACAAAAACCTTCACTAGAAGGTGTTCTCCTTGTAGTGAGAGAATAAAAAGGAGGATATAAAACTTTGGGAAGATAAAAAAAGGTATATCCTTCTTGATAAGGAGAAAGAATGGAGAATCAAGAGTAGAGCTATCTAGTTGTAGGCAAGGCATGAAAATACTAAATTTTTCCATAGGTATGACATTAATAGGGAAAATTTTTATTCAGTTTGGAAGATAGAGAGAGTGGATGGCTCCAAGGCTACCAACTTCCCTGAAATGGCTTCAAAAAGGGGTAAGTTATTTTCATTATCTTTTTAAAGACGAATCCAAAAAAACCATAATTGCAGTCATCAGACTGGACAAATTCTTTCCAAGTTTTGTTAATCTTGAAGATAATTGTTATAGCTTTATTTTCCACCATAGAGACACATGGAGGACCTACTAATAACGTCATGCTAAGACACACTCTTCTAATTTGGTTTTCTCATATTTTTAGGGAGTTCATGCCTTGCATGCCTATCAAGGTGTGATCGATCTCATGTTGCACCATTGGAAAGGTGTGGCTGGTTGTTAGCTACATCACTGATCCAGATGGATGTCGATGGCCTCCCACATATTCCAACTGGTTCATTTTGGCATTTTTTGTTTTCCTATTTTTCGGGTCTCTGACTTGCGGGGCCGTTTTGAGGCCCTAAAAAATGTTTTTAGGGCTCGCCACAGTTGAAAATACCCTTTGATGGATTGCAAAGAAATGTGTAGTCCTCGGATAGAACTTTCCAACAGCCTATCGTGCACCTAAAATGGAGATCGTATGCAAAAGTTACGACCCCGGGAAGTTAATGTACTAACTTACCCAAACAGGGACCACGTGACTTTTGGCACTTCATCTCCTAGGGTTAGGTTTTTGGATGTCTAGGGTTTTTGACATTCCTATTTATTGTAAAAAGGCCTTCAAAGACTCATTGTAATCATCTTCTTGCGAATGAGTGAAACCTTCACATCTCTTCTCTAAGATAAGCCACCACCATTCCAACAAGCTTGTTTTCTACTACATTTTACAGTTTCATCTTATTTCCTTATTGAATAGAAAACCAATTTTACTTTATCTCTGTTATTCTGTGTTAAGCATATTTTAATAATCTGTATTCATTTCATTCTGCTCATAAAATCCGGATCATGGTATCAGATTGGTCTACTCCTTGTTGTCTTAATGCATGTCCCCAACAAGGTCAGGGTACAAAGAATTGGGTCTCGAGCTTGTTTCTCCTGAGGAAAAAATCTCTCACACGCCCAAACGACCTCTCATGGTAGGAGAAAATAAAGATGATGGGACAGGAGATCCTTTCAAGGTTTTTCTTGAGGAAGGCCTCACACAACAAAGTAACTAGATGATGGATAGTTTCGTGCAAATCCTTCGACGTCTACCAAAAGGAGACACATCTTCCTTGAGCAGAGGCAACGCCCCCTTCAAGGTACAAATCAACTTTGATATTCCTATATTTAAAGGTCAGATAGACGTAGATGTTGTAGACAAGTGGTTGAATCCAACAGAAGGGTATTTTTCTATCCATAACTTTTCAAATAGAGAAAAAATTACTTTTGCGCTCCTCAAAGTCGTTCCCCATGTCAAAGATTGGTGGGAAACTTTCTGTGAGAAAAATGAAACAGAGGAACCCTCATTATTTATAGTTGTGACCACCTAGGAATCCTTTAGGGATGCTATTAAGGAACAATACTACCCTGTCGGTAGTTATGACGACTTTTATACCAAATGGACCACACTACGGAAAGAAAGAGACCAAGCAGTGTCAGATTTCACAAATATCTTCCATACCCTATGCACCAAGCTGGGTATCAAAGATTCAAAGCGACATCTAGTGCTCAAGTATCGCGATGCTCTGCCTAGATACATCTAGGCCGAAATCAAATTTCTGGGCATATCGTCCTTGGGTGCGACCTATCGATATGCTATCAAAATTGAACAGAAGCTCAAACAAAAGACGCGACAATTTGGGCCTGGGAACCCCTTGCAGCAAAATCTAGGAAAGGGTGGCCCCAACCTAGAGAACAAAGGACATATAAAATATGGACAGTATCAGGACAACCAATCCAAGTTGTAAGCAAAGAAGGACACTCGAAAGACAAAGAAGGATACCAGGAAGTGGTGTGACTTCCATAAGATCCCTTGGCATAACATTGCTGATTTCTGCTCAAAACAGTCGCTGGTGGCCGAAGTGAAAGCCTATGAATCAGGTGTGGGTTCTGACTTCGATTCAGAACCTGAAAGGGGAATATATATCATTAACATGGAACCTAGTGCCACCGTCGCTACCACCAAGCTACATCTTGGTGAACCAGACGAGCCAGAAGAAGGTGAGCGCCTTTTCCATTCACAGATGTGGGTAAAAGGCACCCCGCTACACTTCATCATTGATAGCAGTAGCTAGAAGAACTGCATCTCAGCAGAGGTCATCAAGCGGTTGGCCCTACCGACAACGTCTCTCCTGCAACCCTACACCATTGGATGGCTTCGCCAAGGAAGTAATCTCTGCATCAGCCAATAGTGTCGATTGTCATACGACATCAAGCCCTTCAAAAATGAGGTATTGTGTGATGTTGCTCCTCTCGAAGTTTGTAATGTTCTTTTGGGCCAACCTTATTTATGGAAACATCATGTTGTATATCAGTCTAGGCCTCGTAATGTTGTTATTACTTTGAACAATAAATTGTACAGGATACCCGAGGCAGTCCCTCCTAGTACCATTTCCTTGATCTCTGCCAAGAAATGTAGGAAAGTCATCTCTTAGACTAGGAAATTTGTCTTCTTCGTGATTTGCTCTCAGAGTAAGTGAAAGATCACAGCCACATCCAACGCCTCCGCGAATGATCTCTCCACACAAAATAATAAAGTGGATAAGGTTGTGGAAGAATAATAAGATATCTTCTCCTCCCCTATCGGGGTACCTCTACACTTCCAGGTCAAGCATCCCATCGATCTAACCCTAGGCACACTGCTACCCAATGGGTCGGTCTACCGCCTCTCTCTATTTTAAAAGGAGGAGATCAAGAGGTAGATCCAAGAACTGCTCCACAAGGGGCACATCTATCCTAGATCATCGCCTTGTGGGAGCCCAATTGTACTGGTGCAGAAGAATGATGGGACCTAACGACTCTGCATTGATTACTGGGCCTTGAATAAAATCACAGTCCAGAACCGGTACCCGATTCCCCGAATCGAGGACCTCCTTGATCAACTCATGGGGGACAAATACTTCAGTAAGATTGATCTGAAGTCTGGATACCACCAAGTTCCAATAGAACATACAGATGTATGGAAGATCGCCTTCAAGTCAAAGGAAGGTATTTTTGAATGGTTGGTCATGCCCTTTGGTTTGAAAAATTATCCAACAACTTTTATGAGGATGATGGAAGATATCCTGTGACCTTTCACCAATAATTTTGTAGTGGTGTATCTGGATGAAATCCTCATTTAAAACAAGACTTGGGTGGAACACTTGCATCATATTCAACAGGTTCTGCACACCCTGTGGTAGCACAAACCATATGCAAACTTAAAAAAATGCTCCTTCCGCATGGACATGGTCCATTACTTAGGCTACATCATTGATCAACATGGTGTGCATGTGGATCTAGCCAAGATCCAGGTCATTCATGACTGGACAAAACCAACCACACTCACTGAGCTTCATATATTCTTGGGCCTCACCAATTTATATCGCAGGTTTGTGTTGGGATTCTCTCATATTGCATGGTCCCTCAGCCAAGTAACCAGGGGTGGTGGTAAGGAAAAATTTGTGTGGGGCATGTCCCAACAACAAGCCTTCGATTATTTGAAGTAGTGTTTGTGCTCATCCCCATTACTTTCATTACCAGACCTGCAACATCCCTTTGAGATAGAGATAGATGCGTCAGACTATGTTGTGGGCGTCGTTCTCACTCATCACAACCACCCCATGGCATATCATAGTGAGACACTATCAGATGTTGTTCATAAGTACCCTACTTACGACAAATAAATGTACTCCATTGTGCAAGCCTACCACCAGTGGAGACATTACATTATGGGGAAGGAGACAGTCATCCACACTTATCACAAGCCACTACATTTCATGCAGACCCAAGGAAAATTGCAGAATGACCACCATCATAAGTGCTCCACATACTTACAGCAGTTCCACTTCAACATCAAGTATAAAATATGAAGTACCAACCGAGTTGTTGATTGCCTCAGCTGACCTCCAGTCACGACACTCACGACGGTGCTAGACTCTTGTGGCCATGAGACCTCTCGATGGTCCCACCTCTATGAGATGAACCCTGACTTCTCCACCACCTACCAAATGTTGGGAACAAACTCAGTGGTCGCTAATTTCCATCTTCAAGATGCACTATTGTGCGATCTGGGCCATCTCTATGTTCCATCAAGTGAGCGCTTGAAGATGATTTGGGAATCTCACTATAGTCAGGTGGCAGGGTACTTTGGTGTCGTAAATATAGTGGCAATGATGCAAAAAAAGTTCTACTGGCCGAAACTTCGACAGGATGTCGACAAGTATATCAGGTCTTGCACCACCTGCACTATTTCCAAACGACCACTAAGAAACAGGGCCTGTACACCCCTCTTCATACTCCTGACAAGCTGTGGAAATCCATCTACATGGAATACATTTCAATCCTCCCATCCACCAAGAGGGGCAATGACTGTGTTTTTGTGGTTATTGATCGCTTTTCCAAGATGGCGATTATGGCCTCCTGCAAGAAGAACATCACTACATAGGCCACTGCCAAGCTCTTATTTGAACGCGTCTGGGTACACTTTGGGATCCCACAAGCCATTGTCTCAGATCGGGATAGTTGGTTCCTCAGCACATTCTGGTCGAGCCTCTGGTCATTGTTGGATACCAAGCTCACCAAATCCATCGCCTTCCACCCCCAAACAGATGGCCAAACTGAGGTCGTCAATCAAATGATCGTACATATCCTTCACATGTATAATTCCAAGCACACCCACACATGGGATGAGATTCTTACCTATGTCCATCATAGCTACAACCAATCCCTACATAGCTCAACTGGTCACAACCCCTTTCAGGTGGTGTTGGGTTCCAACCATTGGGCCCCATGGATGTCGCACTAACCCTGGCGAACACCTCACCCGACTCATCTCCTTCTCTGCCAGAAGATGACAAAGCCACCCGGTTCATTGAGAGGATCCATCACATCCTCCAATAGGTTCAAGATATTTTACAGAAGTCCAATGCTAAGTACAAGCAACACCATGATCAACATTGGGTGCCACATAAGTTTTAGGTGGGCGACAAATTTTGGTTGCACTTGCAGAAAGAACGCCTTACAGGGCCCCATCGGAAGATTCACCCACCTGAAACTTAACATCCCCCCTTTCCTTAAGATACACCATCACCAAGTTTGTGGGTGACACTGCTTTTGCGCTTAACATTCCCCCTTTCCTTGGCCTGCACCCAGTCTTCAATGTTGCTCTCCTTCGACCATATTTCCCACCATTATTGGACACCTCAGAGATAACGTAGAATTTGACACCAAAAAAGATTAACCCTAACTACATGCAACAGGCATCCAGTGATCAAATTGTGGACACAGAGATCAAGGACATCCGACAACAAAGTATCCTTCTTTATCGAGTTGTCAAAGTAGAGCAGCTCCTGCACCAAGGCAAGTGGCTCACCCGGGGCCAAATTCAACAGAAATTTCCTCATCTTAAGGGGGAAATCAATGCAATGGAGACCATTGATTCCTAAGGGGGGAGGATTGATCCATATGGATTTCGGTGGCCTCCCACCTATTCCAACTAGTTCATTTTGGCAGTTTTTGTTTTCCTAGTTTTCGGGTCCCTGACTTGTGGGGCCATTTTGAGGCCCTAAAAAATGTTTTTAGGGCTTGCCACAGTCGAAAAATGATTTTGATGGATTGCTAAAAAATGTGTATTCCTCGGATATAACTTTCCAACGGGCTATCATGTGCCTAAAACAAAGATTGTATGCAAAAGTTACGACCCTGGGAAGTTGATGTACTAACTTACCCAAACGGGGCCCACATGACTTTTGGAGATTCATCTCCTAGGGTTAGGTTTTTGGATGTATAGGGTTTTTGACATTCCATTTTATTGTAAAAATACCTTCAGAGCCTCGTTATAATCATCTTCTTGCTAATGAGTGCAACCGGAACATCTCTTCTCAGAAATAAGCTGCCACGATTCCAACAAGCTTGTTTTCCTCTCCATTTTACAGTTTCAACTTATTTCCTTATTGAATAGAAAACCAGTTTTACTGTATGTCTATTATTCTCTGTTAATAATTTTTTAATAATTTGTATTCATTTCATTCTGATCATAAAATATGGATCAATCACTGGCAATTTGTGACCACCCCTGTTACCTTCTATATTTGATTAGTTATGAGGAGATCAACACTGGGTGAGTTTTCGATCTTTCTTGAGAAGCTTGGGAACTCATACTAGGCTCATATTTCACTAAGATCTAGAGATATAGAAGTATCACCTAGCCTCATCCATCAATATGTAAAAGGAAGTCATTCCAAGGGAGTCTAAGGAGAGTGAGAGTGTAGAGATTAAGGTGGTTGATGAAAGTCCTCCATCAAAATTCAACCCTCCTTTGATCGGTCCTTTTGACCCCACACTCCTTATAGTAAGGGGACATTTTAGTGAGTAGTTTTCATTTTTAAGTGATCCTCACATGATGTTAGGTATGATTTTTTCATCAAGTATGGCAGATCCCTCAAGCGCATCAGTAAGTTTTATGGGAGGCACCTTAGTGATGTATTCCTTTACATCTATAAGTTTCACATGTCCTACTCCATCCATGCCTAGTACATCAGGTTTCTCTATCTGGGGAATGTTGGTAGTGACTTCATTTCCTTCCATGAGTGTACCTAGTGTAATCATTCCCATCACGTCAGTCTCGATGCCCACATCCATATTTATGTCCTGTAAGGGACAAAGATTTGGTTATAACACTGGAGGTGGGTTTCCATACGCTCATGGTATTCCTATAGGCATCCCAATGATAACAAACACTGGATTACCTTTTGGTTGGAATGTTATTAGAAAGTCTGGGGATGCTCCTAGTCATACTGGGAGCATTGATGTTTCTATGGGATTTAATGTCCTTTGGGGTAGTCATCCTCTTGGTAGCACACATAATCCTAGAGGTAGAAATCCCCAAGGGAAGTTACGGTCCTAGGGTTAGTAATTATTTTTGGAATTCCTATCTCCCTAGAGGAAACCTTCCTAGGGGCATGTTTGGTCTTGGAAGCAACAATGTCTCTAGAAATTCCTATATTTCTGGGGACAACCCTCCTAAGGACATGTATGGTGCTGGGAGCAGCAATGTTCTTGAGAGTAATTTTTCCCCCAGAGGAAATCAACCTAGGGGGAACAATCCTTTTGGGAGTCAATACATTACTGGAAAGTATCATACGGGGGGAACTCAAGGTTCATTTGGTTCAAAAGATTCTTCATCTTTTTACTAGAACCCATTTTTCAACATGCAATTTCCTTTCTTAGGGACATTAGAATTGCTATATTTTTCACGTTTGACAAATGAACCCATCCTGGACAACCCATTATGACTAACCATTCCTGTTAAATTTCCATCTGACATACCTAAGTTCAATGGAAATCTGCGAGAATACCCTTTGACACACATTGACACTTATCATCTAGGGTACTCATATGACTTATTGATGGATGATATCATTTGCTTGTGTCTCTTCCAAAGAACCTTAACTAGAAGTGTTGTGAAACAATACATTGAGCTTAAGGGTACTTCCTACAACAACTTTAATACCTTGGCCATGGTTTTTTTTATCGCATTTTTAGTTTCTAGTTAAGTACAAGACCAAGACAGAGCTTTTGATTTCTTTGTGTTAGAATACCACCACCCACATTTCTGATCACATTCATGAGTGGAGGTGGTGACATAGTCTTATCACGACCATAATTCCTAATCAAATCCTTGAATATTGGTTCACCAAATATTTTTTACCTCCCATAGCCAAGGATGTTTCTATGTTAGGGGCGATGACCAAGGTGAAAGCCATATTGTGTTTCCAACATTTAGATTTGATCTAATCTCATTCTATCACTTTATATGACATCATTTTTCATGCTCCAAAACCATCTGCAGAACCTCATAAGACAAACTCGGAACCCCATGTCGATGGTGTTGTGGGTTTTGTTTCCAATGTGTTTGTGAGCCAGTTGGCTGGATAGTTGGGTCAATTGAATATCTCATCAAAACCACCAGATTGTGTGCCCACCACTCAAACTACTATGGTCCCTATTCGAACCTCCATGGTGCATTCGATGCACTCCATACAAACGAAGAATCCTCAACAACCGAGAGGGAAAAATAAGAACAAGAAGAAGAATTCTAACAATGAATAGGGGACTCAGTAAACCCAAAAAAAATATGGTGGAGGCACGAAAGAGAAGAATTAGAAGTATCCTTGCAAGATTTGTGGGGACAATCATCGTACTCACCAATGCACGAAAATGGATGAGATTCATTGATATTTTGCACAACATAAATCTTACCAACATTCTCTGGTATTGACCACTCCATTTCCTCCGAAGAAACAACAAATGGTTGCCTCAAATCCTACCCCTCCACAAGGGGCATGGAGGGTATCCCTCAGCTAGGGGGGTTGTCCTAGAGGTCTCAAGTGCTCATGTGTGAGAAGACAATGTATTTACAAACTAAAGCTCGTAATTATGATAATTATGAGGTTGGTCCTTCGAATTAGGATCCATTTCCCTCTTCCCAACTTGGTGGCTCTCTTCAGATTGAGAAAAAACCACTTGAGATAGTGCTTTTTCCACCGAAGGGTGTTCTTTGACAAACAAAACGTAATCCTAATGCATCAGCTTCCCACAACTACAATATTGTGGAGGATTTTTCCTAGACACCATGTGCCATGTGTTAGTGTCATATAAATAGGTTGTTAGGTTTTGAATAAAACTATACGGTAAAGTCATGTCTTCGGTTTCATAAAGAGCATTGTATGATTTTTTCCTAAATTATGATTCATAGGTTTGTTTTTCATGGAAAGGTTTTTATTTTTAAATCATGTAAATTATGGTTTTTTGTGCCAAGATATGGGTTGCAATGTCACTAAAAGGTCATTATGAAAGATCATGAGGTCGATTCAAGTCAATATTTTTAGCGTTCTAACGATTTCATAAAATCGAATCTATCAAAGGCACGTGGCATCATCAAGAAAATTATTGTGCAGTGAAAGTTGTTGCACAACGTCCTAATGTTGCGTATTGAGGTACGATGAGGTAGCATGGTAATAATTCATGATTCAATTGAAGTTATATTTCAAATTTATCCTTCCTCCAGGTTAAGAAATCATCAAGAATCGTTTCTCTTTATCCACAATTTCAAAACCTCTCGGCCAAGCTTGTTACACATAGGACATTGCTCTCATTTGTTGCACACAAGTTCCTTCTCTGTTTGTTGTTGCATACAAGTTGCAGAGATTGTTTTGTTTTTGTTGTGCAAAGGTTGCTACTCTCATTTGTTGCGCACAGGTTCCAGAGTATCAAGTTTGAAGTGTGAACTTGCTACTACAAGTTGAAAGTTGTTGACATTGTTGCACACCTTTGATCATTGTTGTGCACGGTTATAGTTCACACAAGTTTGACATATACCAACATCATGACAAATCCAAAACATGGAAGAAAGAATGAAAAGGGTGGTGATATCGTGTGATTTGAGCCACATGGTTTAAATTTGGTAAACAAAGACCCAACAATCAGACCATCTTTTGAACAAGTGGGTTGCATTAGGTTTTGTGAAAAACTTCAAGGGTACAACATACAAGTGGAAAGGGAGTTTGCAAAGAATTTGATGGTGCTAAGGCTAAGGTGGGAAACCTCCAGTTGCAGGTTTATGAAGATAGCATTGTTGTTGCAAAAAAAATCCTCACTCATGGAGAACATTGATTCAAAGGTATGCAGTTAGATCTATCTTACTATCATGATTTTCTAAAGCCTGAATTTAGAAACATTGAATTTGGAGCCACCATCCCTAGAGAGATTCTATTATAAATTCATAGTGATTTTTTTAGTGTAATACAAAGGTTTTTTACATGTGAAGGGAGATTCACTAGGGTTTACCAATACCATATCATGCTCTTAATGCACTTCACTGGTAAGAATCCCTCAAATCTACCATATCAACATTTCAGAAGTCTAGGAAAGATGGTTGACAGAGTACTATTGAGCTCCCATTTTGTCACTCACCATACACCTCTTTTGGCCATTTACCCCCTTAACTAGGCATTGAAATCCAACTTATTACCTCTTATTACTACCTATTTTCTTACCTAAAGATCCTCATTACAACATGAGGTAAAAGTTGTTTATTTCGATAATTTCTAAAGTTCTTGATAAATTAATTAGGATCTTTTAGCTATTTGTTTACCAATGATAAAAGACACTTACCTTTTCAATGCAACAATTGTTCCCACACTATTCTTGGCTTTCAAGTACCTACACAGACATTCTGGTACCTAAGGTTGTAGCTTCTCCTAGCTGCGCGCACCCACGATGGAGATAGCAACATGGGTATTGTTCTTATGGTTAATGTAATGGTTGTTGACCATTTCCCTTGCACCCAACAATCTTCTATTTACACAGGGATCGACCCATGAACAAATCTTCTAGAGTAGCACCAGATCGGGGTCCGAACTCAGCACATGACGATATCTAAGATGGCTGTAACGATTTCCTGAGATAGAGGAAATCATGGTTAGTAAGTTCCTCTAGTTTTGTTAAGTCATTTTTGGCCCCGAGTTCCCGAGAAATGGGGAAAGCAATGTAATCTGATATACTCAGAACCAGATATATATGAGGGGGTTTGCTCTGTGTAATTTTTAAGTTGTACATACTCTTTGCAAAAGAATGAAAAATCGTATTATCCATTTCTTGTATTGATATTATGATGGATGTGTTGTGAGTAAAGTAAGGGTTGATGTGTGACATTAATCAGGTTTTGATTTATCCTTGTTCATAAGCGTGGTGAGTTACTGAATCATTTTTTTTCACTACTTGGGAAGGCATGGGCCCACCTCCCCTGGTAAGTTGAGTTATATGTATATTACCTATTATTTACTTTGTTGTAGCTACATTTTTGAATGAATTGGTGTGGAGAGATATTTAGATTCTAAGTTTTGCTTCAGGTTTTGTATGTTCTGTACCCATTGGGGATTTCTCTTAAGCTATGAATCAAATTTCCCTTAGTATGATGGAGATGCTTTCATATGAATAAATAGATTGCAAATAAACGATTTTATGCATGTATTTCACCAAAGTATATCTCCTCCTCTATAGACATTTGAAGGTCACATATGTTCCAGTATTTATTTGTAGCTTACTTAATCTCAAATACCTCATTTAAGTACTTCCCATAAATGATGAATAAGTAAGCACTCACCTCATTCACTGGATAAAGCTAAATTAAGATCTAGAATTCATCTACTGTATATGTGACAACTTGGGGTTATAATACGATATGCACATGATTGATTCTAAATTAACAAGGGTTGGTTTATTGAGCACATTATAATGATCTGAAATGAGAGGTATGAGCATGCTGAGACTTCCATAACTCATATATATTCACAAGGAAATAATTCATCACTTATTTTCAGATAAGAAGAATTAATACTAAATATAGAAGCTTTGTGATGACGTGGTCACATTTCAATAAACTTTGAATACATCTTTTACCATTGATATAATGGATTGTATCTGCAGAATAATCAGTTATTGTATTTAGACTCTATGATATTAAGGGCATAGGTTGTTAATGAGATTCTATCTTTGGGGATTTGAATTACTTTCTTGTTATGTGTGGTGTGACCTCTAGAGGTACTATAGCAATGAGAGGTAACATTTCAGGAGCGAAGAGCTTAGTTTAAATGCATGTTGTGTGTTTAGATTCGAGTGTAACTATTGATTAGTGTACACGCTGCATTTTTAAATTCTTTGCTGAGAGTTGCAAGTGTTCCTGGAATATAGTTACTTTGCTGCTTCATCAAGTAAAGTGTCAAGATTTGTGGAAAGACTCTTTCAGAGTCATTCCCCTATACACTGGTTATTGTGTGTAGGTAGGAATGCAGTGGCACCCTGTGGTCTGTCATGCTTGTTATGAGGTAAGCCTCTTAGGTTAAGAATAGGGTTGGTTGCTAGGGAACATTCTCCAGCTGATTAGTCTCATGATAGGTTAGTAACATAATCACATGGAGACTTGAGTGGATCTATAAAGTTGGCTGATACAGAAATCTACTTGGGAAATTGTTGGTTTGTTTTCATTAATCAATAGATGATTGCTTTTTATAGAATTTACATGATTGATCCCTTAGTTGATTGTTAAGTTCCAGTGTAGAGTAATGATAGTTTGGTTTGAGTTTTTTCTTGATCAAGTGATTGCTTAGTACTCTTGCTCCTGGAAAGACAAACTAGAGTATATTTCTGTCAGTTACCTGCACATATTGTGTCTGCAGTTCACCATCTTAAAACCTGGTTGACAATTTATGTGGGATTTTATTACAACAATTAAATAGGCCAACATTTTGGCTGTTATTGCTGCAAGAATTTAATATTACTATAGTAGATAGGCCTGGTAAAGAAAATTTGGTTGCAGACTTTCTCTCTAGAATCCATAATAATGATGAAAATACTCCTATTGACGATAATTTTCCTGACAAACATTCGTTTTTTGTTTCCACTAACATTTCGTGGTTTGAATACATAGCCGATTATTTGGCCACAAGAAAGTTGCCTCAACATCTCTCCCCAAGAGAAAGACAACAAATTGTTAAGAACAATGCAACATATTCATGGATCGGGGGAGATCTTTTTCGTACAGGACCTGACATGATTATCAGAAGATGCATACGAGAAGATGAAACATATGATATCCTGAAAGCCTGTCATGATAACCCCTACAGAGGCCACTTCGTAGATAAAAGGAATGCTTACAAAGTGCTTCATCAAGGGTACTATTGGCCAACGTTGTTCAAAGATGCCAAAAAGTACGTGAGGAGCTGTGACAGTTGTCAGAGAATGGGTAAGCCAGTACAAGCAGACGAGATTCCCTTACAAACCCAAGTGCTAGTCGAACCTTTCGAAAGATGGGCCTTGGATTTTGTGGGACCAATCTCTCCTTCATCACGAAAAAAAATGTACATTTTAGTTTGCACTGATTACGTAACCAAGTGGGTAGAAGCAAAATCCCTTCGTTCTGCTAGTGAAAATTTTGTTATATATTTTCTTTACAAAGATATTTTTACTCACTTTGGTATTCCAAGAGAAATTGTGACAGATAACGGGGCACAATTTACATCCAATTCAATGCAAGCGCTTACTCAAAGGTACCAGATAAAGCACTATAAATCTTCTCCATATCACCCACAAGAAAATGGGCAGGTGGAGTCTACAAACAAGGTACTAGAAGTGATCCTAACCAAGACGATCCAACAACATCACAAATACTGGGTAGACAGGCTTCTGGAAGAACTGTGGGCTTACAGAACCACATGGAGAAATACCATAGGCTTTACTCCATATGAGCTAGTGTATGGAAAACATGTTCTTCTGCCTATTGAGATCCAAGTGAAAACCTTTAGGAAAGCTGCACAACTGGGCATAGATCTATCAGAGGCATAGAAACAGAGAATAGCCTAGCTCAATAATCTGGATGAAATAAGGAAAGATGCAGTTCAACACACTTTTTTGGTACAGGAACAAAGAGATCGATGGCATGATAAATTCATCAGGAATAAAGTTTTCAAGCCTAGTGATTGGGCCCTCCTTTTTTATTCTTGGTTTAAGAACTTCAAAGAAAAAATCACTACAAGATGGATGGGGCCTTATGAGATCGACATTGTCTTTGACAATGGATCAGTCAAGTTAACAACAATTGATGACCGTCAACATTCTTTTGTGGTCAATGGACATCGACTGAGGCTGTATCAGCGGCCAACGTCCAAGGGTAACTTTGTACGAGATATTTTACAACAGTTTGAAATGGATATAGTGGGCAGGGGGTCTCCTTCCCCCTCTTCCACCTCTGACTAAATCTTTTCTTTCAGCTTTCTAAATGTATGCACATATTATTAAAAAAAGAATAATATATATATATANAATGAAAAATAATAAAAATATAGTCTAGCCATGAAAATCAGTTTATTGGCATGGTTAGATAAGGGCCTGTCTGAAAACCAGATTGCTGGCAAATAAGCCAAATAAAATTTCTTGTCCACAATTGTTAGGAATTACTATATGTTCTTCAAATCAGTTCGTTTGTTCTCGAGTCAGATGATGAGGGGTGCATTAAGACTCTCCTTCTGACAACTTTTCCTCCATCGACATCAACACATCATCTAGGGGATAAAGTTAGAGATTTGAATGGTACCTAGAGGATTGCATACATTAATGTAAGGCTCTCTCACTGACGACAGTGGGGATTCATTAATGCCTCCTGTCTGCCAGATCTTGCAGGACATTCGACATCAACACATCAATTCATGCCCAACAAGTTGTACCAGTGGAACCTTGACTCTCATCGTCATCAAAGGTGAGCAGTCTCGCATTGGTTAACAATATTTATCAATGGTTGGTAATCCAATGACTTCCACCCATGTTCAACAGTAACACATATTTCACATGGATGGATTTTTTCTGGAAGTTCGGGTCGTGGTGAAGATAACTTAGTTATGATCTGTATGACAGTGTGACAATGAGTGTGAATAAAAAGGAAGTTGGTTATAAGGAAATTGCAATAGTTTAGATGGTCTCAAAAAGAGGAGGTTGTTTGCCTTCTTAGTAGATCTATGCTAAAAGGAGGGACTTGCTTCTCGATACAGAACTTGGGACACGGTCTGAATCCGGCTATCCATCCCCCTGTTTCTTTGCTTCTGTTGTAGTTATATCCATCATCATCACAAATAACAAATTCGGCATCTACAGTTCTATTCCTTCCTTAGTTCTTATTTCAGATTTCAGTATTTCAAATAGTTCAGAATTCCACAAATTTGAATATTTTCTGAACCAGTTGTGAGTTGATTTAGTATAAGGTACCTTTTTCAGTTCTATATTTGTAAAGAATAGGGAAAGTAATGATAGGGCCAAGATCACAAGGAAACATGGTAGCATTTCTGCACCTATGAAGAAATAACAATTCAGGAATTTCACATCTACAATGGAAACAAGTAATTACTTTTTGAGGTAAGTTTTCTTTAGGATTCTGATTGGTTTGTTAGGAACAAAGGAATATCGTTTTAACAACTTCTTGTGTCAATCCAAACCATCCTCATTACTCATCCATTCAATGTAGGAATATTCACTTATTAGGTGACCACCAATACCATAATGCCCATGTGTAGCACGATTGGCCACCCCTATACTCCTGTCATATAAATTTTACCCTTGTTCATCCACTTCATCTGAGATTTTACCCACCCATATGTATTATTGCTTGTTGCATGAATGATGAATTCGTGCAATGAGCTCACACTTAAGAAAAAACCCACGAACCTTAGTAATTGACCTTTTCATAAGTGGGAAATCGATAATGTTTGAATGATTCATGTTACATTGCATGAGTTTGAATCATCATTCACGTACTGAGTCACCTCGCTATCATTACCATGAAACAAATTCATATCACCTTATCGCAAATTTAAATGGGGCACTGTGATGTTTATAGATGCGCTATAATCAATTCTTGATCACCATCATTTTGTAGCCTATGCTAGAAATTACCCGTATTCACAAGACCCTGCCCTTCTCGCTACTCTGTATATCTTTCTTCGCCTCACCCCGGTGAGTATTCTTCAATTCAGCTATAGAAAAACCTTCGTCCACACCTACATTTCATCATGGTGAGAGATCGCCATGAACAAGTCTCTCAGTGAGCACTCGAAGTCGTGCCTGAGTATCATAGATGCAATAAATTGTTTAAAGAAGCAAGCTGGCATAAATTTTTCGCCAAATTTTGAGGGTTTAATGATCAGGTTACTCTTCAGTTCGCGCAGAGTTTCGATGGATGATTGACTAGGGTTGCAAATTTGGAGATATAGTTTACATAGGAGACCATAACCAATGTCACAAGCCTCCCCAAGACCGGAGAATACTGGTTCAATAAATTGACACTTGGCATGGAAATTTGCAACCGGAGGGCATACCAAGGGCATACCTCATGGACGAGTGGCAAGCACCATTAGCGATTCTACAGAGGTATTTAACTTGTGAGGGGAGGTATTCCCTCACATACCAGTATCATGTTCGAATTCTGCTTCATTTTGAATCAAAGGAACTGATAAATTTCCCATACTATCTGCACAAGAGTTTAGAAAAAATGGCTAAGATGGTAAGAAGGAATAGTCAAAACCCTCAGAGTAGCCTCTACCATCATGGATTGGTAAAATTTTTGGTAGAAGCTAAGCTCTGCAAAAGAAATAAGACATGGGATCAATTCCTGCGTGAGAATGCATTTATTGACCAAATCTCCAGGAATGGAAAACTAGAGAAGGAGACTACGACAATTAAAGCACTAATTGAGATTCCTCCATCTCGTAGGATCACACGTCGCATGGAAAAACAAGTTGTTCCAAAAATTGATAATCCAACCCCCGTGTACACACAGGCTGCAACACACAAAGACCCAATCCTTGTTGACGATGATGGAGAGGATACTTTGCCCATTTCAAAGCTCTTCAAAGTTGCTAAGCATCTAAAGCTTGTGGAACAATCTCAGCCATGTATAGAATTTACAGACCCTAACGGACCACAGGTAAACGATTTTATTGAGTCGAATGAGCTTGTGGATCCACAAGAACATTTGTTCACCCCTGCAGAAGGAGGATGTAACGATGAAATATCGAAGGCTGTAGACCAGTCTGGGAAAGGAAAACTACAGCCTAGAACTCCAAAGACTCCCAGCATTATTATTCATGGACCTTCTAAGAAGGGAGTTGAAACTTGTGAGGGTTCAAATGTTCTAAAAGATGAATTTGTTAGTGAAATTCCTCTGGAAAGGAAGCTCGGGAAACGAAACAAAAAATTTAAGAAGTTAGAGCAGGAATTCATGGAGTTGTCTGTCCTAAATAGGTGCATTGAAAGAGAGAATCAAAAATTAAAGGATCAGGGTAAGAAGCTTCAAGAAGAAATTGAAAATTTTCAATCTGAAACTAAAAACATCAATAAGTAAATGCATAAGATATTCCAGTGAGAACAACCAAGGAGGAGCGGCATATTGGAAAAGAAAAACTTAGGCCTCAACATCCTGATAAATGTTGGACTCTCGTCAGATTGAAGGGATGGTGTATTTCAGTTTTGAACAGTTTTTGAGATATCTTTGCATGAGGACATGAAAATAACTAGGTGTGGGGGTAATTTTGAGCTCCCATTTTGTCACTCACCATACACCTCTTTTGGCCATTTACCCCCCTACCTAGGCATTGAAATCCAACTTATTACCTCCTATTACTACCTATTTACTTGCTTAAAGATCCTAATTACAACATGAGGTAAAAGTTGTTTATTTCGATAATTTCTGAAGTTCTTGATAAATTAATTAGGATCTTTTAGCCATTTGTTTACCAATGATAAAAGACACTTACCTTTTCAATGAAATAGTTGTTCCTGCACTATTCATGGCTTTCTAGTACCTACGTAGACATTTCGGTACTTAAGGTTGTAGATTCTCCTAGTTGCACGCACCCACGATGGAGTTAGCAACATGGGTATTGTTCTTATGGTTAATGAAATGGTTGTTGACCATTTCCCTTGTGCCCAACGATATTCTATTTACACAGGGATCGACCCACGAACAAATCTTCTAGATTAGCACCAGATCGGGGTCCGAACTCAGCACAGGATGATATCTAAGATGGTTGTAATGATTTCTTGAGATAGAGGAAATCGTGGTTACTAAGATCCTCTAGTTTTGTTAATTCATTTTTGGCCCTAAGTTCCCGAGAACTAGTGAAAGAAATACTCAGAACCAGATATATATTAGGGGGTTTACTTTGTGTAATTTTTAAGCTGTACATACTCTTTGCAAAAGAATGAAAAATTGTGTTATCCATTTCTTGTCTTGATATTATGATGGATGTGCTCTGAGTAAAGTAAGAGTTGATGTGTAATATTAATTAGGTTTTGATTTATCCTTGTTCATAAGCGTGGTGAGTTACATAATCGTTTTCGCTCAATACTTGGGAAGGCATGGGCCCACCTCCCCTGGTAAGTTGGGTTATTTGTATATTACAAGTTATTTACTTTGTTGTAGCTACATTTTTGAATGGATTGGTGTGGAGAGATATTTAGATTCTAAGTTTTTCTTGAGGTTTTGTGTGTTATGTACCCATTGAGGATTTATCTTAAGCTATGAATCAGATTTCCCTTAGTATGATGGAGATGCTTTCATATGAACACATAGATTGCAAATAAACGATTTTATGCATGTATTTCACCAAAGTATATCTCCTCCTCTATAGACATTTGAAGGTCACATATGTTCCAGTATTTATTTGTAGCTTACTTAATCTCAAATACCTCGTTTAAGTACTTCCCATAAATAATGAATAAGTAAGCACTCAGCTCATTCATTGGATAAAGTTAAATTAAGATATAGAATTCATGTACTGTATATGTGACAACTTGGGGTTATAATACGATATGCACGGGATTGATTCTAAATGAACAAGGGTTGGTTTATTGAGCACATTATAACGATCTGAAATGAGATGTATGAGCATGTTGAGACTTCCATAACTCATATATATTCACAAGGAAATACTTCATCACTTATTTTCAGATAAGAACAATTAATATTAAATATAGAAGCTTTGTGATGACCTGGTCACATTTCAATAAACTTTGAATACATCTTTTACTGTTGACATAATGGATTGTATCTACAGAATAATTAGTTATTGTATTCAGACTCTATGGTATTAAGGGCATAAGTTCTTAATGAGATTCTGTCTTTGGGGATTTGAATTACTTGTTTGTTATGTGTGGTGTGACCTCTAGAGGTACTGTAGCAACGAGAGGTAACATTCCAGGAGCGAAGAGCTTAGTTTACATGCATGTTGTGTTTATATTTGAGTGTAACTATTGATTAGTGTACAAGTTGTGTGTTTAAATTCTTTGTTGAGAGTTGCAAGTGTTCCTAGAATATAGTTACTTTGTTGCTTCATCAAGTAAAGTGTCAAT
>WSFP011403229.1:0-26057 GCA_009831015.1 Picea engelmannii | reverse complement strand
TGGAAATCTTATTATGGGCTCAAAAACAATTGTAAATCAATAGACCTTTGGATGTGGGATAAGAAAAAATTCTTATTTGAGACCCTTGTCACTCTCGTTATTTTATATGGATGTGAAGTTTGGGGATGCAATATCTCGAGAGAAACATGGAGAAAGATATAGCAAATCCAAAAGAATTTTTATAACTTATAATCTCAAAATTACAGGCAATACACCTTATCCTATCCTCCTCACAGAAGCAATCATTTCCCCAATTGAGAGCACGACTATGACCAAGTATCTAATGTATAAGAACAAGTTAAACAACATGGAAGACAAGAGGCTTCCCAAAATTGCTTCAAACTCTAGTTAAAACCACCTTTGGCTCAAGTGTGGATCACATAAAGATGTCTGGTCTTGGCTAAATCATTGGGGAATAAACGAAGAGATTATACTATAGAATAAGGTTAATATTTTGTTTTAACTGAAACTGAAATTGTATTTATAAAAAGGGAGGTTGTGCCAAAGCAAACAACTTATTACATAATGCTAAGTTCCAACAAGTCTAAGAATTTATCTGACATTACAAAAGGAGTCATACCGAACATCAAAAGGTTGATGGAGGCTGTAATTGAACTAATTGCATTCCAAAAGTTCTTGCATGAGAAGATTTTCACAAATTACTTACATAACAAGATACAAAAACAATACATTTCTAGATTGGATTATGAGTTCGGCTTCTTGTCTCTTATGGTTCAATTTTAGCATCCTCTAAGTGCTTGTCTTCCTCAATTGTAGTAGTATGGTTTTTTTTGCATGTACCATCCACTAGTTCCAAATTTCGATAGTGCAATGTGTCCATGTGTTCCTCCAAGGATGAAGAGAGGCCATAGAGGGAGGGATCCTCAGATGGGCATAAGTCAATAGGAGGGGGGTACAAAAATACTTTCAGAGGTGGGTTTAGATGGGCAATGATTCTTCTAACCAACCACTACAACGATTTGACTGCTTAGTAAGATCCAGGTCCTATTTGAGATGTATCTCCGTCAATGCGTCAACCTCTTTCTCCCATTCTTGGATTTTCAATATGTGCATTATTGTGCGAATTGCACAAGTATCCCTAATGCAATTTCTCTTTTAGATGTGCCTCCCAAACTTGTGTTTCCATTTATTCCATTAAATGGTCAAATTCATTATACTACACAACGCTTTTGTTGTTTCCCTCTCACGTCGGTCCACTTCTCTCTTCACCTCATTAAGTTCACATAAGACACTTTTAGGTTAAACTTAACTCGATAAAAGAGTCAAAGTTGTTAGGTCAACATTATTGGTTTAGGGAACATGGTATTGGTGACCCGTTGTATTGAGTCTGTGGTATTTCATGTAATGAAGCCTTTAAACAGTCTTAGGAGACTCCATTGTAATGTGTTAGGATGTGAGTGATGAACGCTCACTTGGTCGGGGCTAGTAGGTTGGCTGACTTGGTCGGGTTTGGCCAAGGACAATAATAGATCCATTGTTGGCTGGTTTTTCCCATGAGGGTTTTCCAGGAGAAATCTTGTGATTTATGTGTGCATGTTGTTATGTTGGTACCAGTTGTTAATAAAAAATGCAAGAGAAAAATAATATTTCAAATCACCTCCACCATACCTTTCATATTCAACAAAGTTACCGACCTAACGAGAACTGTGACCTCAAAATGAGAACTCTAGCCCTTAAAACCCATGTTTTTGCATAAAAAACATGAAAATCAACCCCCAAATCAAAAAGTGGTGCTACCAGTAGCACCATTTTTCCAACCTGCGTTAAAATTACAACATTTTTCAAGCATGGCCTTCAAAACTCAGATAGTTGCTCAAAAAAACCTCAAAATCAATACCTAAATCAAAAAGTGATGTTACCTAAAGCAAATTGTTTTTTTCTAAACGTTAAAATTATAGCTCATTTGAAATCTTATTCTTAACAGTTTGCACCATTAAAACTAAAACCTCAAAATCAATCGTCAAGTTGAAAAGTATTGCTATCAATAGCACCCATGCTAAAATTGGGGTATTAAAATGGATTTTTTTTTAAAGTGGTATAAGAAATCATCACTATTGTAAACAAAACCATAAAATCAACCCTTGAATGTTTACTTTTTAAATCTTAGTTTATCACTACAAGCACGTGATAATACATAATGCCATGAAAATATCACTCTATACTTTAAAAATTCAACATCACTTCCAAATATTTTTTTACTTTTAATCAAAAAAGTCAATATAAATTACATTGATTGAAACATAAATTATTTCTTAAAAATATTGTTACATTTTTCATATTCAAAACATGTGAGCTAAGAAATTTTATTATATTCTCCATAATCAAAACATATAATTCATAAAACATAGAAATAATTCATAGCTTCATGTAGGATTATATGTAAGTTAGAACGTTCATTTCCATTTACCATACAAACATCATGTGGATCAAAAATACATAAAATGTTTCATACACTTATTCAAATTGACTCATGGATTCTAAAATACCATCAGACTCTACATTGTCTTCAAATGAATGATTGGATGAAGATGTAGATGATCCATACTCTTCTATATTATAGATGAATGCACCATCTGAGTCTACATGCATGTCCAACATTTCATATGTCAAAATCCTTTTAGATGTATGACTAGGTTCAATAGACTCTCATCTTGCAATTATTTCTTGTGGCGACAACTTTTCGATAATCTATGTCGTCCTGGAGTGAAGAGTTCCTCTCTTTGTCAAATTTAAGTGATAAACAAGTATGTCAACATCCTTTAATTTTAATAGGTCAATGCGACGACGAGTTGTATTTTGACCCTTTCTTTTTCTCTTTCTACTGACATGTTTCTCAACCACCATCTTTGGCTTGTACACACCATTGAACAGGTGTGTACCTGTCGCATACCAATGCACTTCAATTGTTATAACATCTTCAATTTATTTATCAATCTTTATAACCTTTGCAATCTAGAATGGATAACCATGTGGATCTTCATAAGTTAAGACTGCAATCATGCTACCCTCCTCAATATCATGTATTGAACCCATGTAAAGGTATTCCATGGCTTCAAAATGTGCACGTGATCTTCTGGAACCAATATACATTTCTCTTTCCTCTACTTGTGAAAACTCAATATGTTTCTTTCTTCATATTCATTTGGCACATATTGTAGCCAACAAAATTGAGTCTTCAAAAATGTATCTTCATTTGTTGAGCT
Source organism: Picea engelmannii (assembly GCA_009831015.1). NCBI lineage: Eukaryota > Viridiplantae > Streptophyta > Pinopsida > Pinales > Pinaceae > Picea > Picea engelmannii. The sequence continues at coordinate 22,833 of WSFP011403229.1, read as the reverse complement.
TGAAATTATGTTACTTTGACAATTGAAAAAAGACTCCCACCAAACAGAATCAACAACATCAAAGTATTCATATGTATCTTTAATGGACTTTTTAATTTCTTCCAAGCATTCAGAATAATCTACATCTATATTACGCCTCCATGCATTATGGATTTTCACAACTGATTGTAATAACAATAACTTTGATGAAAATATTGGATGATCTGGAATGAACTTCAAAACTATTAAACCTAATGGAGCCCCCCATTCTACAGTAGTTGAAGACTTCTTGCCCCATATAAGTGTTTTCCCGTCTACTTTTTTGAAACAAAATTGTTGTTGGAAGATAATGTCATTAAGTTGCTCAATACATTTTTCTTCACCATGTGATCCGTGAATAAATCTTTGCATGTCAACAATTTCTTCTAATATGTGAAAAACAAGCTTTGGAATGTATGATTTATTGGTACATTCAATTAATGATGGTAGGCTTCCAACATTTTTCATCTTCAATGTTATTGAAAAACGACTAAACATTTGATCAATATGATAATTAGTGTGTCCAACAAGAAGGAAACCAACTTTTATCTTTTGAAAGATTGTCAGTTCAACAATCATGCTTAGATATCCAAACACAATTTGATTTTTGTTTTCGCGACTAATGTTGTCTAACTGTAGATATAGAACTTGAGGAAGATTGCCATACCAGTGAGTGAGCACATGATGAATTATGGTGATGGTCAAATTTGCATCATTATGAATATTTAGAGATGTGAAATAAATTCTTGGACACATTTTTCCATTAAAAACCATACAACCAACCAAGTGAAATTGAATGAAATTTTCTTTTTATAAATTTTTTGGTGTACGGACAAAATGTGGTAGAAGTGTTTTTTTTTTTGTCCATGTCATCAATTATCATACCTATATATTTTTTTGGAGCATCATAATACTTATTTTGATGTTTGTACAACTTTTTTCTTTCACTTGATTGTTGATTTCAATGTTTTTTAAGTTCTTACACTATGGAATATGCACATCACATAAAATGAAAATATCGTTAATATGTTTTCGTAGTTGATAACTATCGACTTTAAAAAAACAAAATTGTAAATATATACCTCTTTCTACCCCTTCAGATTGATCTCTTCTTGATTTAAGAACATTCTAGGAGAATATTCTCTTCAATTTAGAGTCAATTACACTTAGTTGGACTAGTGGAAGTCACTCATGCATGTCAACCTCGGTTTTATCACCATAAGTTGCATGTGTTTCTCTCACTTCCACACGTGTGACTCAGTTAATGGACGACTACATGACTGGTTAACTAGGACTAGGTGGCAGTTAACTCTGGTAATTTCCTGTGTGTGTCTAGATCTCTCTAGACCACCACTATGGCACATTGGCTTCTCTTCCAATGCGCATTAGTTGAGCTATATAGAGTATATCATGTGTAAATTATCATTCATTCATTTGGTTAATACAATTCTATTATTTTCTCTCGCCTTCTCACTTTTGCAATTTGTGTTCGTTCTTCTGCTAGCTAGATCTCTTATGCAAGTACTCACCACATTCTACAGTTGGAAGCGACTAAATATTCAGAGGAAATATGTAAATTTTGAATGGTTAGGGACTTGGCGTTGGAGTTTGGAAGCTAATTTATTGGAACGATCTTATCAACGAGTTTATACATAGGTACAACCATACTTGATTGGAGATATTTCTACAGTTTTCAAACATGAAAGTTTTTCAGGATTAGATGATACAGGGCATGATCACTTGATGTAGTTTTATGAGTTGAAGATTGAGTCTCCAAACTTCGCTAGAAGACATTCTGATTACCATTTTCCACTTTTAGGGGGCTATATCTCATTATCTAGAATTCTAACTTTTTAGTCGACAGGCGGAGGGGGGGAATATTAATAGTCAGACTTGAAGTTTCGAAGTCTAACTTATAGGATTGCAATTTATGATGATTGATTATGGATTCAGGATTTAGGTTTGCAAATGAGTTTGATTTTAGGATGATGGATGATCGAGGATTGTTTCAGGACATGATGTTTGTTTCCTGATTGGATGATGAATTTTATGATGTTAGCACATATCACTCTCACAGAGTCTTTGATTGGTAAGGATTTTCAGGAGATTGATGATTGATAGATTGATGATTTCCAAGTTATTGGATATTGGATGGACAGTTTCCCACTTTTTTTCATTTGATGGATTGTCCGACATGTTTGATGGACATTTGGGTTCATGATTTTGAGCAGTACCAACAGTTTACCTTATTTACTACTCAAAGATTTTTTTGGGTACAAGATTTTCATATATAGGTTTTGGATGTTGTTCGACACTTTTTATTTCAACATGATTTTTGACAGTTTTTTTATGTGTCGATATGTGAGAGCTTCATATTCTTTAGACTTCTCACAGATGGTCTTTTGACCTTGCAAAGGACATACAATTCTTCAGCTCTTTTCTCTTGGCACATTGAATTGCCAAGGTTTTTGAGGATATGGGATGTCTTAGATTTGCATCTATTCACTTCTCATCGGGATTTGATCTCATTGGTTTGGGTTCACTTCAGTGACCTCTTGGAGGATGTCTAGCTCATTTGATGCACTCTGATTGTTTCCATATTTAGTTTTCAGCATCCACATTTGGAGGGTTTTTCAAGCGGATCTTCATCAACACTCATGAGGTTTCATACCATGAGTTACAGATTGAAGGCTTGGATATGTTATCAGCTTTTGCACAAGTTTTTGTTGCTAGTTGGTACATTTGTACGGACTAATGATTAAGGCGGGGATTGTTAGCATTATTGCCCCTAATCATAGTCCCAATTTCACCTTGTTAGCTTGAGTTAGTTATGTGGATAGTTAACAGTGGTTTTTGATCAGTGTACTATATGTACTTACTTTGTGAATACATTAAGGTGGAAATTAATGGATTGTGCCTTTTACTGCCATCTCCTTGTTTCTTGATCTTTCTTAGTTTTCTTCATTATGGTCTTGCCCTAATTCCTATCACCTTTAAATTGCCCACCTGGAAAAAACTATCCACCATCAACATAATCATCTTCACTACTTTTAAAATACCCACTTGGGGGGGATTCTTCATCATCCTCATTAGTGCCTTGAAAATACTCACTTGGAGGAAAATCTTCATCACTCTCATTAGTACCTTGAAAATCCTCACTTGGAGGAAAACCACCATCATTACCATTTGTGCCTTTAAATTCCCCACTTGAAAAGATTTTCCACCATCAGCATAATAATCTTCACTACTTCTTAAATCCCCACTTGAGGGAAAATCTTCACCATCCTCATTAGTGCCTTGAAAATACTCACTTGGAGGAAAATCTACATCATCCTCATCAGTACCTTGAAAATCCTCACTTGGAGGAAAACCATCATCATCAACATTGTTGCCTTTAAATTCTCCACTCTGGAAAAAGTGTCCACCATTGGCATAATCATCTTCACTACTTTGAGGGAAAATCTTCATCATCCTCATTAGTGCCTTGAAAAACCTCACTTGGAGGAAAATATTCATCCTCCTCATTAGTGCCTTGAAAATCCTCACTTGGAGGAAAATATTCATCATCTGCATCGGTACCTTTAAAATCCCCACTTGGAGGAAAAGCTTCATCATCTTCATCTTTATCATCCACGCGAGTGCCTTCAAAATCCTCACTTGCAAGAAAATTTCCATCATCCTCGTTAGTACCTTGGAAATCCCCACTTGGACGAAAAATGTTCATCATCCACATCAGTGCCCTGAAAATCCTTACTTGGAGGAAAATCTCCATCATCTTCATTGGAGCCTTTAAACTCTATCGATGGAGGAAAATCTTCATCATTGTTAATGTCATCATGATCTTTCTCCTCTACACCAATGCTACCATTGAAATCTCAAAATTATCATCCCAATCATTTAAATTGTAGTCAAAGTCTTCAATTGGACCTAGATTTTTAGTATTTTCAATATTATTAAACTATTAAACATAATGATCACCATCATATTCCTCCTCTTTATCATTAGTGCCTTCAAAGTCCTAAGATTTAATACTTTCCTTATCAACATGTTGAATATCATTGCTTGCACTATGATCAAACTTTTGACTTGGTGAAAAATATGACTCTTCCTTTACATTAGAAGTATTATCATCGCATTTGCTAGTCCCAAAAAAAGAGGTATGTGGACAAGATGTCGATGTCTCAGAAATAAAATATTTTTTATCTGACGAAGCAATCACTTCTCACTGAGAACATATAATGATACAAATGCTCACCTTTCCAATGACAATTGTATAACTTGTAGAATGATTTTTTCCCTCCAAAATTTCCCTCCAATATTTTCCCTTCAAAATTAAATAAATCTTTTACTCTATAATTTTTTTATCTATTGGTTAATTATAATATATTTCATGTTTTTTAATTTATCTCACATTCATTAAACTTAGCGGTGATTGATATAATCTTTGATACACACACATATAATATTTGATACACACACACACACACACACATACTTCTTTTTTTATTTATCCTGTATTCATTAAACTTAACATAATCATTGTTATATATACACACTCTTGTTTTGTATTTTTACATTGCATTAAATATTGGACAACATTTGAGACATTCGACAAGGAGAATCTATCATTTCAGAGGTCAATATTTTTTTACTTATTACCATTTACAAAAAAAAAAAAATACATGATCAACTTTGAATTATATGAGATTTTTTTATGCGAAAATCATAAAAAAACCCTAATGTATATGAGATTTTTTATATTTTTTTTGTAAATAAATTGGAGGTTTTAAATATTTTTCGATCTTTTTGGAAGAAATTTTAGCAAACTTTTTAAGGTTTTAAGAGGAAAAAAAACTTAGTGTATTTTTTATAAAAAAAAAATTAGTGTATTTTTTATAAAAAAAAATTACAGTTTTATTGTTTTCCCATCATTTTATTATAGATCTTGCTTGTGGGGGTTGTTGGGGGCGATGCTCAGCATCGATCCCTCCATGTGGGACCAGGTATTGGCCTACAAGGGCGTTGGAGGCAATGCCTGACACCGTCCCCAACCCCCCGTAGTCTAAGCATGATGGTTGTTTGTCCGCTAGCCCATGGGGCCAAGTCTTGGCCTACGACGGGCTAGGGGTGATGCCGACATCACCCCCATCCCCTATAGGCCAACTGCGTTGATTGTTTTTTGGCTAGCCCACGAGACCAAGTCTTAGCCTACAAGGGTTGGGGGCGATGTCTAGCATCACCCTTAGCACCCCCATAGGCCAGGACTTGGCCCTCCCCCAACACCCTTGTGGGCCAAACTAATAGATATGGGGTGGGAAGCAATGTCAGGCATCACCCCCAACACCCCCACGGGCCAAACTAGTAGAGATGGGGGTGGGGGCCGATGTGAGGTATCGCCCCTAGTACCCACGCGAGTCAAGTAATTTTTTTTGTGTGAATTTAGATCTTATAAATGGTTTTATTATTTTTTATTATAGTGTAAACATTTTCCCATTATTATAAATTTTTCATATAGGAAAAATGGGATCAAAGAAATTATTTGTGAATGTATCTGGATCAAGACCTGCAATAATGACATCCAAAACTGTAGTTCGGGCCTCCATGAATGCTAGGTAACAAATTGCTAGCACATTTGTTCAAGGTCCAACACCTGAGCTCTCAAGAGCAATGAAGAATGTTAGAGAGTGGAAATTTGTCGAAGGTGAAAACAAAATGGAACATTCTTGGTTTGTGAAAGACATACAAAGCAACAATGGAGAGAATATATTATTGTGACGAGTTTGAACACGTGCAAGGAAATTATCAACCACTTGGCTTGTTACAAGATAAATGTTTGGTGCTACACACATATATTGTTTATGCACTCGTGAAGCAAGCCAAGACAAATATCAAGATAAGATATTGTTTCAAACTAATTAATTATAACATGGAAGAAATTTTTACGGAATTATGTGCATCTATCATGCAAGACATTGAGAGAAGCAATTTAAGTATGTTTATTCTTAATTTTGTATCGTGTATTATTATAAGTATTGCGATAATTTTTAAATCTTGTTTAACATGGAAATGTTATATTTTATTTTTACAAGATTTTGTTATGAGACTTTCACATATGTTAGTGGGGATTTACTCTACAGAGAAAAATATCATGGAAGTCGTCAATGTCTTTCATAAGAATAAGGCATAAGAAGGAAGGGAAAAAAAAAACAAAGAGTATCATAAGTTGAAGCTGCAAGAGTAGACACACAAGAACTGGAAGGAAGAAAAAAAATCCTCATTCTATAAAGCTTAGAAGGGTTATATTTGAAGATGAGGAAATTCCAAATGAATATTTTGTTGAGATTAGTTCCAATGAGGTTATCACTCATTCTCACACAAAAAATAAACAACAGAAACGCAAAAGAGCTTTGCCCAGGGATGATTCCATTCCTATTAATTATGAAGTGATAGTTGATTTAGATGAAACCCATTTAAATCATAAGAGGAGGAAATCAAATGATATTGATGATGAAGAAGTCATGGTTAGCTCTGAATATCATAATCAAAGTCATAACGATAGCAGAGAAATAATAACACCAGGTGTTGATCTAGAGGATGTTATGAAAACAACACAAAATATCGTTTGAAATCAATTGAGGACGACCAACTTAGTTGATGATGGCCATACATTTCTGTTGAATGTGAAGTAGCTTTATAAACCCATAGAAGGGCAAGAAAAATATCAAATTAGAAAATTGCATCACTTACATATTCACAACTTGAAAGCATTGATTAGGTGCAATCCATATGCACGTGTGGTTAACTACCTAGTTCTTGTTGACCCAATGGAAGTTCCTAGTAGGGATAAATTTGTTAGAACAAAATGTCTTGACTATAAATACTATGTGATTAGAGGAAATCATTCTGCAGAGGCTAGAAGAGAATTGATTCAAGAGTATCCCAATAACGCTCTTTTTGAGATAGTCAAATGTATAATTTATGTTGGTTTAACAGATGCAGAAGCAAAACTATTGGCATGGGATCATAACACAAATAAGGAGTACAGGATGTCCATGACTTTCATTCAAAGGGTGAGATTTATCCATAATGAGTTTTCTGAAATATGTGGTGGGGATAGATCAAAAGTTGGTGTGAAGTTTCAAAAGCAATGTTGTATGGAAATAGGCTTCCCAATTGATGAGGAAAATGTAAAAGAAAAAAATCACAAAGGAAGTGATGCATTCAGAGCTATGGATAGCTATTTTCAATTGAGATTTAGAACTGGATAGGTATGAGATTTGGTAGATGAGATCTTCAAGCTATGGGAAAATATTGGTATAAAAAATTAGAGGGTTAAGAAGTCTAAACCCTTAATATGTAGGACAAGTAAAACAAATCCTGAAATCAATAATTTGCGAGAAGATATGACTATAACACATTGGAGACTGATACAAGGAGTGAAGGATGAGACACTTATCATAGCTATATTATCATGTGTAAGGTCGGGTGAATTATCAATGGAAGAAATGTGTGATGAATTTAAAAGTAAGTTTGATGAGTAATTTCTTATTTATGTTAGGATTAGATGATTTTTTTTCAATTTAACATATCAATGTTCTAAGTCTTTTATTATATATATCATTATAACATTTTTTATTTATTTTATTTAGTCGTAAGGTGTATATGAGAATGCAAGAGAAAATGGTTAAGATGTTGAATGAAGAGAGTTGGGATGATGTTAGACTCAATTATCTAGATTCAAGCTCTATAACAACATTGAAACATTTTTTTGTTGCATTCAAAAAAGTATGTTGATTTATTACATTCATTTTATTCATTTGTTGGTTAATTTATTTCTATTTTATTAGTTATAGATATATAACTATATATTTTTGTGTTTCATTAAAGATGCCAAATAAGAGTGCAGATGGAGTACCTGAAACCTTCAAAAGTTCTATTCAACAAGACAAGTTTGAAAGAGAAAGGAGGCGTGCTCGAAATGTTGAACTTGATGACAACCTTGATCAATACATTTGGAATGGGATGGGCTCGACATTGTTCAGCATAAAGAGATATTAGGTGATTGTGAAAAAAATGCAAGTATTGTTCATGAAAATGAATACTCCCTAGTTATTGTGGATATCCCTCGTGGTTATAATATCCAAAACATTGGATATGATAGTGAGTTTTATATTTACCAAGCTTTCAATAAAGTGGTTATGGGATTTATGGAAGTCACAACATCACAATTTTGGAGATTTATGGTTTTTCATTCAGACACACAACAAGGATTAGTACAATCAAGCTTCAAGGGAAAAGAAAAGACAAGGATGCAACTTTATTGGTAAAACACTGAAAGTGTATGTTTAGCAATTAAGATTAGAAATCAATTTTATTAATTCACAAGTTAATTGAACTTGCACTTATTTATGTTGCAGGCACAAGCCTAATATTCAGAGCTCCAATAGAGAACCATTTACACGTGATATTGAGAGCATACATCTTGCAAGCTGGAAAAAAGATGATTCTTATGATTCTATTATTTTTAATGTAATGGATGGAGGGAAGCCTAGTAGCTTATCAGTTTACAATGTTGTGGTTAGAAAGATAACATACGAGGAAAAAGATTTGAAAGGAGAGATCGTTAACATTTATCAAAAGCCACAAGCACTAATTAATTATCTTCTCGATACATTTTCAAATGAAGGAGATTGGGTTTTGGATTTGTTCTCAGGTTCATGTAAGACTTGTGATATAACATTTATGAAATCATACTTCAATTTTTATTATTTTTAATTTATGTTTTTTTACATTATTTAACTTAATTATTTACTTTGTATCTGGTGATTAGGTCCAACACTAGCATGTTGCTTACAAAAAGGAAGAAATTGCATAGCCATTGAAAGTGACCCACTAAAGTGCAGTTTTATTCAACAAAGAATTAATGTTATTCCAACTCTTCCACATGAAATGCAAGAAGTTGGCTTGAGGAAAGGAATTTTTAATGAATCAAAGGCGGAAAAAATGTCAAAGGAACCTCAAGTACCATTAGGAAGATTATTTGGAAAGGATCACTTTAGAGAACTTGTGGATATCAAAGACCCAATGGAAGAGCAAAATGACACAAATGGAAACACAAAATGATGTCCAAGAAAATGATGACGTGTCTCTTGATAATGATGAATTTGACATATATGATATTCTTGATTAGTTTTAAGATGCCCTTGAAAATGATGCTCAATTTTGCAAATTTTAGATGAGCTATAATTGTAATGTTTTGACTTTCAAATTTTAAAATAAGAATAAATATGTATCTATTGTTGTTTTATGAAGAACATTTTTTATTATTTTCTTTTTTCCTTTTATTTGTATGTGAATCAATAAAATAGGGAAAATGACATTAAATATTGTCATTTTTTTACTTCAAATCTATAAAAATATAGAAGAAAAAAAAAATCACTTTTTTCGTTCAATTATGTCCATAAAAATGTTTTATTCGACATGTTATTTAAAGCGGATAGCTTCCAAAATGTATAGGTTTTTTTATTAGATATGGATTTAAAATGTATATTTTTTTGCTAAATATTTAAAAATAGTGTTATTTAGCTACATTCATTTCCTATGTATTGAAGTAAAGGTAAAAAAAGTGTTAAAATTAATATTTTACACTATATTAAAAAAGTATGGCACCATAAATTAATTAAGGAAACATAATTATATGAAAAATCTTAATTTCAAAAAAGTAAATGGTATACAACATTTTTAACATTGAAAAAAACATGGAAAAATTATTAAAAACACCATTGAAAAATAAATGATTTAGAAAAATTTAAAAATAGTTGAAAAAATAAACATTTAAAAAAATTGTGGATACATTATGGATAAGAAGATTTAAAATATCAAAAAATGGCCTAAAAATAGGGGGGAGGTGCTACCAATAGCACAACTTTTCAAAACGAGGTAAAAAATGTGACCCCTAAAAAATGAGAACTTTGTAGTGTTCTCATTAAGTTGGTAACTTTGTTATTCGCAAAACCACTCCCAGTGAGGGGTCATATGAAAGGATGCACCTTAGTCAAGTAGTTGTGCCTCATGATCTAGATGTGTCATTGAAGAAGCCAAATACACATCCCTCATTCTTCCACGGAGGTTTTTGCTTCTATAGAAGGAGCAGCTTCGGATCCCTCCCCTCTCTTAACACTTTTGGATCTACATTGTTTCTTGTAGTGCCCTTCTTTTCCACATCTCTGGCATACTTTTACAAAATTTCCAGAAGATTTAGATATTCCCTTGGATTTAGAACTCCCACTTGAGGACTTAGATCTATTTCTTTCCTAGGAGCGTCCTCTTGCAAATAATGCATTTGTGTTTTATCCTTCCATGTTCTTCCGCCTCATCTCCTCCGACAACAAGGATGAGACCACATCATCGAAACTTAAAGTAGTTGTATTACTACCTATGTCCACAACTAGACTATCGCACGAGTCTGGTACAGAGCACAGTAAACCGATACACTTATCTTCATCAGAAATCTTAATATCAACATATAATAACTGAATTACCACAATATTGAAGGCATTCAGATGCTCTACCATTGAGTCTCCATCTTTCATCCTCGGGTTATACAGCTTCTTCCATAGGAAAAAATTGTTTACCGGAGACTTTGACTGATACAAAGCCCCTAACTTATCCCATAATGCCTTGGTTGTAGCTTCCCTTGAGACATTTAGTAATATTGAATCTGAGTGACACAATCGAATTGTGCTCTTCGCCTTCTGATTAAACTTTGTCTAGTATTCAGTTGACGTTCTTGTAGGAGAAGTACCTGGATCCAAAGTGATCCACCGATCCGTGTCCTCCTCGTTGGCATCCTCTATGGGAAGTTCTTTCTTCGACTCGATTTTGGGCACATGGTATCGGTGACCCGTGGTATTGAGCCCATGTTATTTCATGTAATGAAGCCTTTAAATAGGCTTAGGGTACTCCATTGTAATGTGTCAGGATGTGAGCGATGAAGGCTTACTTGGCCAGGGCCAAGAGGTTGTTCGAGTTTGGACAAGGAAAATAGTAGATCTATTGGTGGTTGGTTTTTCTCATAAGAGTTTTCCAGAATAAATCTTGTTTGATTTATGTGTGCATGTTGCTATGTTGGTATTTTTTTTATCTCTCTTGATTCTTAATTTAGTCAGAGCAATTATTGGCTTCAGGGGGACACCTTTGTGGTCATAGGTTTTGGCTCGAGACTGTGGTAAACCTTGTTATAATGGGAGATCTGCGGTATCGATTGTTTAGGTGAAAAGAAATGACGAGCAATTTGAAAATAGAAAATAGATAAATTTAATGGGAAAAGTTTCGAGCTATGGAAGCTCAAGATGGAATATTTGTCGATGGACAAGTCGGTAGAATCAATGCATGTGTGCATTGATACACATGTGTAACAACCCTGTCGTTATGACTACAAGCAACGCAATCAAGTGCGATTTTTTTTTCACAAGAAGTAAATACCCATCAACCACTCAACACGTTGACCTTTCATTTCGCGCAAGAAGAATTATCCCAACGATCATTCCTTACCTAATTTTCATTGCACGTGAGAAAATTAAATCTAAACCTTATACCATACATCATTCAAGGCGCGCATTGAAATTAATCGCCTAAAAATTCATGCCTCATCAAAATTCAGTGCGCGCAAAATCCAACTATTATTATATGGATGCAATTAACGTCTGTGGAATCTTCCAACATAGTTCTTTAATTGACATTATCAACATGAAACTCAATTAACATCTCAGGACACTCCCACACTGATTCACTCTAAGGACGTTCCCTAGAACGATCCACTCCACTGACGCCTAGAGCTTGTCCATCAATTTAACCACTAGACCAACCTTGATTAAAAGTATTAAATTTTCAATATCTCAACAATGCTCTAAAAGAAGTAAATGCTTTCTTATCTCACTTAGAACTCTATCTCTATAAGTAATTTGCTAAGTGTATAAATTGAACACTTCAATATCTCAACCAAGTTACGTTAGAAGCAGTGGCTATATTACTTTGCTTAGACCCAACGATTGATGTAAAGCTTGATAATACAGTTTCTATGAGGCTATGCTTTGCATTCACAAAAATCAGTGTAGGAGAGGGAACCAGTAATTCCATATCCAACTGTCAACTCCGTCGCTTTTATATCGTTCTCACAACGGTTGGTTAGTGTGGTGCTCCACACACTAAGATGTGACTTAAGGTGCACAACACTAGGAAATGATAGGGTTTGGTTTAAAATTATGTATTTTAAATTTCTAAGAAGGAATCTCTCAATTCAAAGTTCTGGGTGAGTCCAGATGAAATTCTCGATAAAGCTGAAGGTTCATCAATAAAAATACCCAAAGGAATATGTAAAAATGTATTGCCTCAATCATCCATATGCGTCTTTGAATACGCTCCTATCCATGCATCGCAATTTGAAAAATTAGTCCAAAGTTGCGACCAAAAGACTTGACAATATACCAATCCAAAATTTCAGTTTCTTTAAGATTTAAAGTTCTGGTAGACATTCACGCTCTTAACCTTGGAGCAAAAATAACCAAGTCGTTCAATTGAAAAACGCGGTCAATTAAAAATTGTCTATGTGATGAAGTAATTGATGTCTATCATAGATGAATCGTGGTCTATAACACAAGACGCACATGATTGTTGTCTGCATAAATATACATATTTGTTCCAATAATATACCTGCAATTAAATATGTGTGTAAATATTTATAAATGTCCATACAGATCATCGTCTCAATCGCTATCCAAATCATGATGATATAAATAGCATTGGTAATAAAAACAGCATTGATAGAATCATTGGCAATAAAATAAATTCATTGTCACTGCTGTAACATATCAGAAATTCGTTGTCCATGCTATTGCTATCCAACATGTAGAGTCAATGTCTTAATCGTGATGATATAAATAATATTGGTAATAAAATCAGCATTGATAGAATCGTTGGCAATAAAATAAATTCGTTGTCACTTACTGTAACATATCATTAATTAAATGTCCATGCTATCGTTATCCAAGATGCAGAGTTGTTGTCCAAAATCGTGATGATATAAATAACATGGTAATAAAATCAGCATTGATAGAATCGCTAGAGATAATAATAAATTCGATGTCAATTGCTATTGTTATCCAAAATGCAGAGGGTAGTGTTCCTTCCAAACACGGATGTTTTATCCTTTCTAAACGCTGGGAAAATCGGTATTATCAAGGGGAAAATGTTGTCAAACACAACATACAGCGCAACACTTACATAGTCCCAATCACAACATTTCACAGACGTAGCGCATCTATGCATTCTCAGTCATTCCATTGTATAGAACATATCATAAACTCGCAGTCACAAGATCGGTATAGGATGTTGTTATGAAGGATCAATACACAGCCACAAGATGGGTATAAAATCGTTGTTATGAAGATATCATTGTCTATATTTACATATATAGAAATTGATGTGTATATACACCTAGATATACATCGTTGTCCGAATTCACATATAATTAAAATAGTTGTCAATATAATTATGATAATTGTCAAACGTTGTCAACAAACATACGTAAAACACAGTGAAGGTAAAACGCAGTCAACAACATATGTAAAACACAGTCAATATAACATTACCATAGTAGTCCCTACATCAAAACATTGTCAAGACCAATCCAAGTACTGGGATTCATTATTAAATCGCAGAGGTTATACCAAGAAATGACAGAGATAAAGCGTCGAGATAATCACATAGAAATGCAGAGATAAGCACATGCCAGATGTATGAAAAACAAAGGGCAAAATCTGCCTTGAAACCGATTCAATGCAAAGGAAAATCGTTGGCCAAATGGGTCAGAACGCAAGGTAAGAAATTTAAGGGATAGGAAAGATAACAATGGAAGAATTACTCAACACCAGAAGGCGCAATGGCCATCAATCAGCCAAGGACAACAACAGAGGTAGATGGTTGACAGGAACATCCTTCGCTCATCATCCACACACAGAAAAGCTGGGTGTTGAGATCCATAGGTCTATTAATGCATAAGCGACGACTGTAGATCAGGCTCCTGGCCGACTGCTCAGGCGTGGACTGATGAGCTAGGGACGAAGGCAAGAATATGCCGCAAACATCACAATCAATAAACCAGAGGATGGTCAAGACATGCCAGGAATCGAAGGTCATGGGAAAACAACATTGAGCTAAAGGCTAGGGAAAAAAAATTCAATCATCAACTAGAATGCTAAGACAATCATTTCCGTACCCAAATAAACATGCAGAACTAAAAGCATAAATCATACTAACAATCTACCATGCAACATTAAAGGAAGCGTATCATTGCCCAAACGCCCGCTCTAAATTGATGTCCCATGTGCTTCGTGCAACTCCCGCTTGTCGACCGATGAGACTTCACCGGTACCTCCCAGCCAACGCTAGGGGTACTCTTCTTCTCCCTTAGCCCCCCGAGCCGCAAAGGGGCCACACACACTAACTAGAGAATCAGCTAGCTCCCAACTCGCCTCGCAAGGCCGAGCTACCACTCCTCACCGAGTTGGGTATCCCAACTCCCACAAGCTAAGTCAGTCAAGTATAAATTTATGCAGTGTAATGTTACGCAACAGAAGACCCTGCATCATCCTCCTCCTCCCTCCTTTATATAGATTTTCTAAGTCATAAACTTTTCCAAAATCCTCTTTTAATTTATTTTTAAATAATTTAATTCATAATAATCCTCCCCATACATGTGTCACCCATCCCCTTCATTGCACCATAAATTAAATTCCTTAATTAATTAATTACCCCTATTTCCCTCACCCACCTAAAATCATTCCTAGAATCGCTCCTAGTTGTCCCCATATTCCCTTACAAGTTTTAATGACTTTCCCCCCTTACTAATTTACTAGTTGAGTTAATTTAGAAAGTTCTTAAATGCTAGATACCTTACTAAGTTAGACTTTTGCTTTTTCCTTGTGTTTCCCCTTTCTTTTTATGTTTCCCTCTTTTTCCTAGTTTCCTAAATCTTTTAGATTTCCCTCTTTCCCTTTTCATTTAGAACTCAAATTGGCAAGGTGTAGAAATTAAGTTTTTCCCTTTTACCTTTTTAATTTTTAATTATCATAATATAATAAAGCAATCATTTCCCCTTTTAAATAATAATTTTAAATTAGCATAATATAATACAACAATTATTTCGCTTTTTTTAATTTTATCCCAACAGATTTTTATGAGTCAATTTAATTGCTTACCCCCTTCTCGTCACAAGATTAATGAAGATTATCATTATTATTTATTTTATTTTTATTTTTTTATTTTATTTTATTTTATTTTTTTAATAAATAGATAAAAAAATTATCACGAGTATAATTTAGACCTAGACTTTAATTTTCGTGTTGGGCGACATTTTATTAGGGAAATTGTTTTAAAATTTCTTATCACGTTATTCATCCTAAGGCCATCTAGGTTCATTCATTTATCAATAACAACATGACGTTCCCTTTAGGACGCACTACGTGCTCCAAGGGTGCCACTCGCCTCAATCTGTTTCCCTTGCGCGACGTGACCTTCAGGACGCACTACGTGCTCCAAGGGTGCCACTCGCCTCCTGACTGACTTGGTAGACATCAAAAACCCCTGGATTTAATACTCTGCCAGGTGAACTTGTGGGAGACTAAGGGTGTCTAAGGAATAAGGCCCCCGCCTTATTGCGCACCCCTTAGAATCATCATGAGTGATTGTCGCAGTCTACCCTCACGACATCGTGGGTCCTCTCGAACTAGGTAAACGTTAACCTACAGTTCGAGCCACGGCGGGAGTGCTAGCAGGTTATGGCAAGGTTGTTTTCCACACGTCTCCCTCAACATCTCTGGTAGTCCTGCGTGACCCCTCTACTCCACATGTGAGTCTGGTCGACAAGCTATCGTCATCTTGCATCATCAATGAATCATGTCAGAAATATATCCATAATCATATCATCTAATCAGATGCACTAGTATCACATATAAAACAATCAAACCCCAATAGTTCACTCCCTAACTCGATCTGGAGTCCAAGGGTTTCATCAATGCCTCAGCATCCTCGAGGTCCAAATCCTGCACACTCAGGAGAACCGAGTCAATAGCACCTGCCTAAGTCAATACAGTCAAATAACATATAATCACATCCATAATGCCTCATGATAGAAATCAATGGTCAATGGTATAATAATATGGCTCACTTTCAAGCAAGTGTCCTCAAAGGATAGGTTTTCTCAGTGCGCGCAAGAGCGAGATGTTGCATACACCCCCTCTTGGTCTAAACTTCGTCCTGAATTTTCACAGTATATAAGTGCTGAAATAATGTGTATCCCAGTATCACAAGTCTATCTATCCAATCAAAAATGGAAATTGTTGGCACACATCATATGTGTCCTCCAAGGTCGTCGAGTGCGGACTATAGTTGTCCCACTAGACCTTGACCTCATCTATTGTTCAATGTCATAGCTGTCAAATGTGATGATCCAGGATGCGAATCGGCTCAGCCATGAGTGCACCCCCATCCGACACTTGCAAGGTGCTCAAGTCAAAACATGTGTTAGATCACTAATCGTATTGTCTCAAATAGAGACGTGAAAGACATCGTGCATATGCCTCAAGAATTAGGCAAGGCTAGTCTTTAGGCCACGGGCCTCTCTTTTCCACAATCTCGTAGGATCCCACAAACCTAGGAGATAGTTTTAGCCCCTTTTTTACAAACTTGATCGAACTCTTGTGCAGTTTTAGCCGCAAAAATACTCGATCTCCACATCGTAACTACGGTCGACACGACATGCATCGTCATAACTCTTATGTTGATCCTGCGCTTCCATGATGCTTTGTCTTAAAGTTTGCATTTAATCTTCCCATTTCTTGGATCGCTTTCAGTCCCACCTGGACCCTATCCTCAAGCCGATCCCAACTCAAGGCGCCCGACATGGTCACCCGTAAAGAAACTCGAAAGGCACCATCTTAATGGTGCTTTGGTAACTGTTTTTATAAGTGAATTCTACCAGTGGAAGGAATTCTTCCCAATGCTTATGTTGGTCCATCACGTACATGCGCAACATGTCTTTCAAGGTTTGGTTTGTTTGTTCGGTCTTCCCGTCAGTCCCCAGGTGATACGTCATACTAGAGCTAAGTTGGGTTCCCAATGCCTCTTGGAAACTAGTCCAAAATCGTCCAGTAAACACCGATCCTCAATCGAATATAATCCTTTTAGGCACGCCATGTAGCCTCACAATCTCACTGATGAAAACTCTAGCTATGTCAGGTGCCCGATACGTCGTACGCATAGGAATAAAATGAGCACTCTTCGTCAAAGTGTCAACTACTACGAAAATCGAGTCGTGTCTCCTTGTCGTCAATGGCAATCCAACAATAAAAACCATCAAAATAACCTCCCATTTTGATTCTGGAATTGTGTGTGGCTGTAGTAATCCTGCTGGATGTATAGGTTCAGCCTTTACCTGCTAACATTCTAGACATCTGGCCACATAATTGACTATGTCTGCATTCATTCCCTTCCAGAAAAATAAGGGTTTAAGGTCCGCCCTCATCTTTGTGACTCCCGGGTGAGCCATGTACGCTGCTCTATGAGCCTAGTTTAGGATCAACTCCTCAACTAGTCGTTTGGTGGTACGTAAATCCGATCTTTAAACCTCAATAATCCATCTTCATCAACGTAAATCCTTCAAATCTTGGCACCATCATTATGTTTTGTCCAATAAAATCCTCAACCTCTTTGTACCAGTCATCGTCACGTTGTATGGTTAGAATCCCTTCACATAGATTCATCTGAAGCGGCAACATCGAAAAGATGTGTGGTCTCCGACTCAATGCATCTGCCACTCGGTTCACTATTCCTTTTATGTAATTAATCTCAAAGTAGTACTCGTTGAGCAATCTCGATCAACGTCATTGTCGTGCGTTCAAGTTGCTTTGCGTAAAGATGTGTTGTAGTCCAAAGTGGTCCAATTTTAGTTCAATTTTCATCCAACAAGTAGTGTCTCCAAACCTTCAAGGCATATACAAAGGCTAACAACACCCAATCATGTGTCGCATAGTTCTCCCCATGCCTTCTCAGTTTCCTCGAGATGTAAGCGATCACTCAACCATCTTGCATCAAGACTCTGCCTAAGCCTTCCTTGGATGCGTCAGTGCATACCAAGAAGTCTGCATTCATGTCAGGGACCTTAGTATCGGTTTCGTTGTCAACATCTCCTTGAGCCTCCTAAAAGCTTCCGCGCATTTCTCGGTCCAATCAAACTTCTTGTTCTTCTTCTGCAATTCCGTGATAGGATTTGCTATCTTCGAAAATCCCTTGACGAACCGTCGATAGTATCCTGCTAAACCCATGAAGCTACGCACTTCCGGGACATTCGTTGGTGCAGGCCATTCCATAATAGCCTCGACCTTTGTTGGATCCACGACGATACCTTCATCGGAGCTGACATGCCCTAAGTAGTGAATCTTCAATTGATAAAATGAGCATTTGGACAACTTCCCATACAATTTGTGCTCTCTCAAACACTGTAGTACCAAGCATAAGTGCTCGTCATGCTCCTCCGTCGTCGGAGAGTAAATCAAAATATCGTCAATGAATACTTGGACGAACTTGTCCAAGTATTCACGGAACACCCTATTCATCAAACTCATAAATACCTGTACACTCAAGAGAACCGAGTCAATAGCACTTGCCTAAGTCAATACAGTCAAATAACATATAATGACATCCATAATGCCTCATGATAGAAATCAACGATCAATGGTATAATAATCCAGCTCACTTTCATGCAAGTGTCCTCAAAGGATAGGTTTTCTCAATGCACACAAGAGCAGGATGTTACAACATTGGATTGATACAGAATTGTTATTATTTGTCCGCATACCTACTAGACAACATAATCACAATTATGGAGATACGGGTAATGGACCAGGAGTGGAGTATGTGTTGGATCCATACGTTTTACAATACGTTTCGCTTTCGATTTGGTGAACACGTGAGTGAATGAAGGAACGAGCAAAGGCTAGACTATGGAGAGTTAGAGAGCAAGAGTGCTCTTGTGGATATGTATGCCAAGTTTGGCAGTTTGTAGGATGCACTCAAAGTGTTTGGTGGAATTCCTCGACAAGATGATCGTGATATTCATAGAAAGGGTGGTCGAAGGAGGTCATGAGGTTTGGTAAAGATGTGGCGAGAGGATGGAAACATAAGTGCCAAAATAACAACAACAAAAAAAAACATTATTATTATAATGTAGTTGGACATATTTTATGCATGTAAGTGGGCATATGACTATAATACCTAGTTAGGAATGTGCACCCTCGTTAATTTATTGGTAAAGGTTAGACGTAAACCTAGGTGATAGGGGGAGCATGTGAGATTCCCAGTTACCCTGGTTAGAAAGTTTGAGCGGGGCAGGGCCTGGAGGTGAGCAGTGCAGACTCACTTGGTCGGCTTGGCCAGTTTTGGTCAAGGAAAACCGCAATTCAAGTTTAAACGGGGGAATGTTAGGTTAAACTTGACTCGGTGAAAGAGTTGAAATTTTTAGGTCAACATTAATGGTCTCATACACATGGTATTGGTGACCCGTAGTATCGAACCTATGGTATTTCATGTAATGAAGCCTTTAAATAGGCTTAGGAGACTCCATTGTAATGTGTTTGGACATTAGATGTGAAGGCTCACTTGTCCGAGGCCGGGAGGTTGGTCAACTTGGTCGGGATTGGCCAAGGATAATAATAGATATATTATTGGTTGGTTTTTCCCATCAGGGTTTTCCGGGAGAAATCTTGTTTGATTTATGTGTGCATGTTGCTATGTTGGTAATTTTTATCTCTCTTGATTTTAAATAGACACAACACACGTTCATGCATTAGAAATGCATCATTGCTGCCACCCTTCTTCCCAGCTACCTAGTATATCTAACCAAATGTAGAGAGCCCAATTATGTCTATTGGTCACACTTAGAAAAGGGACCAAGGTCGAGAGAAAAGGGAAGTAATTCAGGCCATTTCTCACTTTCAACGCAAATAAACCCATGCACGTCACTCAATTCTACCATCACATAACTCTTTATTTCCCATGCAAGAGGATTAAGGGTGAAGTGAGGAGGGTGATGTTGGTGCATTGACTTGATATCACATCGATGTTGCATCATAAAACATGTGTTTCTATCTAGCATGATCATCATAGTATTCTTACACATCATGGGGGATATGAGATGGTAATCCCCCCATTTGAATCACATACCCCCTCTTGTAACCTAGCCCATTTGTTGGCTTACTCATCTGCAGGATTGTTTCGCCTTCACAAAACAAGGAAAAACTCAATCTTCTAAAAGTATTGGACCTTTAATAAGATTCTTTGAGCGAGTTTGGAGAGTTTAACGGTCTTTGGAGGGATAATGTGAAATTGTGATCTTGGAATTGTTGTTAAGTCCCCCACCATCATTACTTTAAAAAAAAAATGTCTTTTAATATTATAAGCCCTTTGTATAATGTTAAATATTTTGCCTCGTTATTGGCTATGTTCCCAATCCCCCATGAAAATTCAATTTATATTGTTCCTTGGGGTTGAAGATGCCCCATAAAAGATAAAGAATCTTATTAGCCTCTATTCAAATCAATTTATCTTGTGAAAACATGATAAAGAACAATCAATACATATATAAATAACAACAATCAGTTCATTATCTTGTATTTATTTATATACTCTGCAAAGTATGCATATATACATTTAGTTTTTACACATATATACAAATGTCAAACTGGTTGCACTTGCTTTATGAAGGTAGCTTGCTAGCTCTCACATAGTGATCACGTCAACTCTCCTAGGTTAGATACCCTAGATAGTATCAAAGTAAGCTTCTACTATCGAGCTCATACTTTGCTCGTCGAGGCATATTTTCTTTGTCCTATAGAGAACAATTCGAGAAGAGGCCATTTGTTAGAAAAACAAGATCGTGGAGCAACAAAATAAAACAAATGCGGAAATAAAACATAGAAGATACACAATACAATAGAGACACAGATATAAGTGGTTCACCCAGTGTGCGCTACGTCCACCGGAGAAATTGTCAGGTCCTTCCTTTTTATTATCCAACAAAATGAAGGGATACAACCTACATCACACCCGTTGTAACTTCCTCTTCTTTCTCTCAGTCTCCTCTCTCATAATACAATATTCGCCATAACACAGAGTTGCAATACAATTCCCCTTTAAAAGAGGGTTACCTTTTAGGGCAAAAAAACCTAACATAACTTCTACCATCAAATATGTGACCTTATAATGAACGATCCAGATTGACTACAAAATTACAATACTTGAATTGCAAAAAAAAAAAAAAAAATCATCCCCTCATGGCTAGGGGGCCATGAATTGTGTATCTTGTAGTTTCTTTGACCTACATATGAATTAGGAAGATAATCAAGCTCCACAACCAACACCATTACATTCTTAGGGCTTTCATTATGCATCTTAGTGATCTACCACATTTTTATAGGGGACAATGTATCTACTCACCCACTCTCACAATATCAAGGTTGTTGGATGACATATTCAATGAGAATTGCCTCCCCCTACCAACATACATGTCCCGACTTAAACTAGAACACCCTTCACATCCCCTA
Organism: Picea engelmannii; assembly: GCA_009831015.1. Taxonomy (NCBI): domain Eukaryota; kingdom Viridiplantae; phylum Streptophyta; class Pinopsida; order Pinales; family Pinaceae; genus Picea; species Picea engelmannii. The sequence continues at coordinate 1,159 of WSFP011403229.1, read as the reverse complement.
ACCACTATCATCCTAGATTCACTTACCCAACTACATCCAAAAGACTAGTTATTCATGAAAACTCCCTACATCGTGTACAACGTAACTTCATGTACTCCCTAAGATCGTGTGCTAACAACAACATATACATTACATAACATGTTGACATGTCAAAAATAATACACACTTCGGCAAGTTAAGTCATTTTATAAGTATAAACTAATTCGATCAACCTTGGATCAATGAGTTGTTGACACAATTTAAAAATAAAGAAACAAGATCTAAATAATATCATAATATGGGGCATTACACATCCTAAAGGTTGTCCTTCAACGAAAACGATATGTGTATTTCTCAAATGACGGGATAGAGCATCAATTTTCAACATCAGTGGGGAACTTGCCCCTTCACCTTAGACACTCACATACATAGAAGGGATTTATGCAAACTCCCTTCACATATTTATTCTTGGTGGACACAATATCGCCCTCTCTATTACTCACACAGATATTCTTACAAGGGTTATATCAGATCAACATATTCTAACAACTCATTATATTGTGTTTCTAATATAATTAGAAGGATGAGGAGCTAAATCCCTCACGTGAAATATCACGATATAAGTTGTAAGTTTCGATATTATTTTTTTAATATTTAAATTAATTTTTCATTATCCTTAAAAAAAATTATAAAATATATAAATATATATCAAAATTATTATTAATAGCAAGATTAACTCTAGAGGTGGTAAGTGCGTGGAGTAGGGGTCATCTTCAATCTCGAAGGAAATCATGAACTAATATTTACCTGGGTTTAGGAGAATGCACCAACAATCAAGTTGTTGTGTTGCCATTGTATCGAGGCTTAATGATTCTCAAATCAAGGGAAGTAAAAAAATTAATTGAATTGGAGGACTTCTTAATCATAATTTGATAGATGTGAAACTAACTTATCTTTCATAATTCAAGTTTATCCATACTGATATTCAGAGCTCAAGGGGTGGCGAGAATTTTTTATTCTACATAATTCTTCTAGGTTGAGAGGGTCCTTAATAGCCTAGCTCATCTAAAAGCAAATGAGGTAGTTGCTTTAGGTGTTGGAATGTTGAGTATAAATGTGATGGTTCTTATCAACCATTACCTCCCATGACAATAGTTACACAAACTATGGGTTATATATG
>WSFP011403228.1:0-26058 GCA_009831015.1 Picea engelmannii | reverse complement strand
TGCTTCAGAGTTCGAGATGACTGACATTGGACTGATGCATTACTTTTTGGGATTGGAGGTTTGGCAGGAGCCTGGACACATCTTCCTGGGACAGGGGAAGTATGTATGTGACATTCTGAGCAGATTTCAGATGGGAGATAGCAAGCCCATGACCACTCCCATGATTACCGACTGGAAGAAGCTTCATGCTTCTGAGTCACAGTTGGTGGATTCCACTTTGTATCGTCAGTTGATCGGGTCATTGATGTATTTGGTCAATACCGGGCCAGATATTTGTTTTGTTGTCAACACTCTCAGTCGGTTCATGGTGGAGCCTAGGAGAGTGCACTGGGTGGCAACAAAACATGTGCTCAGGTATCTTTGTGGTACGGTAGATTATGGTCTGGACTATCAGAGAGGAGATGGAGTTCGTCTGGTTGGATCTACAGACTCGGATTGGGCAGGATGTGTCAGTGACAGGAAAATCACTTCAGGGTGCTGCTTCGGACTGGGATCAACAGTTGTGTCTTGGTTCAATTGGAAGCAAAAGTCAGTGGCTTTGAGTTCAGCAGAGGCTGAGTATATGGCAGCCAGTCATGCTAGTGGTGAGGCCCTTTGGCTTCGCAAGTTGCTGGTGGGATTGTTCAGTGTGCAGTTGAGACCTACTGTGATAATCAGAGTTGCTTTAAACTCTCGGAGAATCCAGTTTTTCATGACCGGTCTAAGCATATTGAGATTCATTATCACTTCATCCGTGATTATGTTCAGAGAGGAGCTGTGGAGCTAGAGTACATATCTACAGAGGAGTAGGTTGCAAACATACTCACCAAGGCATTGGGCAGAGGCAAGTTTGTATTTTTCAGGGACAAGCTTGGAGTGGTGAGTAACACTTTTCTCGGTATGAGGGAGTGTTAAAATTTTTAATTAAATAAAGTACCAAGGCAAGTGTTTCTCTTCCCTAGGCACCTAAGGGGTGAGAAAGTGCCTAATGTGGGCCCTAGTCTATTAATTTGTGAGATGCAAATTAAAAGGTGACTTTATGACTAAAGTGAGGGTGAGTGAAGAAACATCTAATCTCAGCCACTCATCTAATCTAATCTCAACCGTTGGATTAGAAAACCCCTCACTTTCCCTCGTGAGGTCGATTAGGGCAAGGGGGCGCACCCATTCATGGGTAGTTCATGCATTCTTGTTGAGAGAGCAAGAGAGAGGTCGAGCTTGAGGAAGAAGGAGAAGTTGCAGGAGTAAGGGCATGATTCCCAAGGCAGCCGAGTAGCACAAAAATCGAGGAAGGTACTGCTGAGTAAGAGGGCCGTACAGTATGGATTTCTTGAAGTCCGTACAGCTGGTTTTTGTGCACAGATTTCGAGGCAGGAGGAACACTAGTCTTGTGGAGGCCGTACAGTATGGATTTGACAGTCCGTACAACAACAAAAGAACAACAGTCCGTACAACACACATTTCAAGGTGGCACGAATTTCGAGGTGCATTTATTACACAAAAAAGGGTACAACAAACACAAAAAAGGAGGCACAGATTTCGAGGAGTTCCATACAACATTTAATGCTGTAGCAGCCGTAAAATCGTACAGATTTCTTGCACAGTTTTCAAGGAACAATCCATACAACATTTAATGCTGGGATAGCCGTACATAGTACGGATTTCTGGTCTAGATTTCGAGGAGCTGCATTCTGGAATTTTCTGAAGGAGATAAGCACAAATTTTCTGAGATAAGTTTGTAATTTTTTGCTGAAGATTAGATTGCTGTAAAAAGAAATTTCTCGGAAGCTCAATAATAATAAAAAGCCCTCTCTCACTGGTTTTCCCCTTGTGGGTTTTTCCAGGGTCAATGTTAGACCGAAAATTCCTGTGTCTATAATTTTCAGAGTTTTATATGCTGCTGATATTTTATTTCTGCGTTGAAAACGAAGTTCAGAATCCTCATGTTTCAGTTCTGAAGTATATTTTCTGCTATGTATTTAATTGCTGATATAAAACTGGGTTTGGGCATTAAACATTGGTTGAAAAATCAGCGAGACTGAAACTGGGTTGGGGTCTGAAAACTTAACAATGGACCTCTTGCATTTTGCTCTGCTCTAGGTGCAGTGGTTAATATATTTTTGGTTAGTTGGATTGGATTCCTATAGCTTGGTCTTATATTTACACTGGGGTCATTGTTTGGGTTGGTCTATTTCTAGTATCTATGGGATTGGTGTCTCCAGAGGCTTTAGAGCAAGCTTCATGTTTGGCACCATAAGGATCTCCTCTTTGCAGGGAAGCTGATTTCTTTTAGTCATATTCTTCGGGGCTTTCATGTTTACTATGTCTCTTGCTGGTTCCCAAACAAGACTCAGATTCGAGACTTGGGCAGGTTTTGAGGATATACCTGTGATCTAAATATGGTGGAGAGAAGGGTCTTCCATTGGTTCCATGGGATGTGTGCACCATGCCCAAGGATGAGGGGGGCCTTGGTATGATTGATGTTGCCACCCATGGTAGTATTCTTGTGGCAAAGTGGGTGGTATGGTGTTTTGACGTTCAAACACCTTCTCAAGTCTTGTTTTAGCATCGGGTGATGTCTGCTCAACACACAGGATGTGTCAGAGGGGCCTTCAGTCTATGTGATATTATATTGACGCCCCACTTATTTAAGGTGTCAGGCTCTCTCATTTTTAGGAGTATATGGTTAGCTAGGAACATTGTTGTAGGTTTGGTCAATTGGAATTGTGATGACAGTAGGGTAGGATGGGACTTAGCTTGTTGACCTATCTGACGTTGGAAGGTCTAGGGTTCTTGTGTGGTGGAATAGTCTTGCTATCAGGTATTTAGATTGAGTAGGAAAGGCATTTTATTTTGGTGAGATTTGTGGAATTTTCTCTGTTGACTTTGGAAGGAGTGGCATTCACTTGCTTAGGAGTATGGTCTCCTTGCTCTCAATTGTCTTTCGATTATAGAGTTGAGAGGCCTTATCCTAGAGTCAGAGTTATTAAAATTGGGATGCCTGGGTTTGTTTCGAGGGATTAGGGCTGGAGTTTTGGTTGTCTTCTTCTAAAGTTCGACTCCCCATGATTGTATTCATTGTGTCATCAATGGCATTTAGTATCTTGGGTCCTTAATGCATGTTGGGTGTCTAAGGATCCAAAGGATAGATGGGTGTGTAGACTCAGTATTTGGTTGGTTCGACTTTCTTATAAGCTGAGAGTTTGTGCTTGGTTGGTAGTCTATCAAAGGATTCCATCCAAGGCTTGCTTGGCCAAGAGTGGACTTTTTGATGGTCTCTATATTGTTTTCCTTCACTCGGAGACAGCGATGCATATTTTTTGGGAGTGTCAATTTGCCAGTTTCTGCTGGAGTTATCTTGAGGATTAGTCTTCAGTGTTGCTTCAAGGAAGAATTCATTGGTGTTCTGCTTTGTTTGGAGATTGCCTATTGTTCATATTGCATTCTCTGAGATATGGCATTGCCTATGGGTTTTGGCTTTATTTATTCTTTGGAAAATCAGGTGTAAGTTTGTTTTTGATCATGAAGTCAGCTATTTATCCAGCTTTTGTTCTCTGTGGAGGGATGAGGTTTGCCATAAGCTTTTGGCTAAGAGTGCTTTGTTGATCAAAGATTCCTAATCATTGGATCCAACATAGTATTCTGATTTTATTTCAGTATTAGTAGCTTAAAGAAGCGGTTATGATATCCATTGTATAAACGCTTCCACTTTTTGTACTGCTCTTTGTAAATATTTTTCTGTAAATATACGATGTATTTTTTAAGAAAAAATAATATTTCAACAGTTCTGCTGCAAATAATACTAATTTTGTCCATATAATATTTTGTTATTCTGCTTCATTATGTTGCACTTTAATTCTTCCCCCTCAATCTATACATACAAACACATATATTGGTTTTCTTTGGTATGATTTTTTAGGAGGCAACATAGAAAGGGTGTGTAGAGCAAATATGTATAAACAGATAAGGGGAAAATCAATCGTGGAAAAAATTATAGTTTCACAAATTTATGCTATTTTAAATTGAATTCTTTCAAGAATTTATATCAAATGGGAGTAAACTTGGACTCCCATTAATTTAGAGCCAGTAGCAAATTGTGCAATGTTGGATTCAAACATTAACTTTTGGGAAGATCTAGAAGTTAGCATTTTATTTGGGAAACCATTCTTATGAAGCTGGAAATTACAATGCCATGAAAATGTTACTATTTGTTTATAAGCCAAACCTTTTGTGCATATAGCTGGGTTCTATGAGAACTGCTTATTGTGTCCATTAATATATCTTGATTGTGGAGCAGGATTAGGAAGGAAATGCAAGCTGATCCTGCTTGTGTCAACCTCAGAAGTCGATGCCCTTACTTCTATGAGTTAGGATGCAAACTTGCACCTTTGTAAGTTCCGTGATTCTTCTTCCCTTGTATATCTAGATTATTACTGATATGCATGCTAAACTTTATTTCTGTGTTTGTAGATATTGTTTAAAATTTTTTGGTCTGGTGTCCATATTACTTTTTACGAAGTGCTTAACAAGCTATATCTGGATAGGCTTTTATTAACTTTAGTGGTCAGGACTTGGAATTACTCCATGAATATCAAATTTTGTTTCGTCAGAAGTACAATTAAAAGGGCCTTAAATTTGGATGTCCAGATATTAAAATCTGGGCCTGATTTAATTTATTTTGACATGGTGAACCTTTGTGAAGCTAATTGATGATGATATATAGAACACTGATGAAAGTTGTCTTTATTTTTTACCCACTTGCCTTATTTTCATGCATTAACTGGTTATGTTTAATCTGGAAATCTGAAGATAATACCTTTGAATTTGCTTTTTTTTAGAGTTTCAGATAGAAGCCTTGGGTCCTTCCTTCTCTACACATTGCGTGGGCGTTTCAAAGACATTCTTTGCAAAGCTCATAGCATAGCTTTTTCTGCAACATCAAAGTTCTTGCAGCTTCTTACGAGGGAAGAAAGCCAATGTAAGGATGCATAAACATCCAAGATTACTTTTCATAATTTTAATTTGTGTTGTTCACTTGTGTCATAACAAATTTTGAGGATCAAGGAGATAATGAACCCTATGTAAATAAAATAGACAAAGAAACCATGTGGTTTTATGAAGAAGGTTATACATTATTCTTGATGGCAGATATTTGTAGCTCGACCTTTGCTTGTGATTGGCCTTGGTCTCTGTTCAGTGTTTCTCTGTAACTAGAAGAGAATCTCTTTTGATTTAGTAGTTGGAGGCTTGTAATTTATGCCTTTTGTTGTCTTGTGCAGTGTTTGATGCAGCTTACACTTCAATGAAAGCTTTCAAGAAGTGGCGCCTTGAGGGCCCAAGATTGGAGAAGGCGTCTGTTCTAGGGCGCAAAAGAAGACGGGAAGAGTCTTTGCATGCTCCCTGATATATATAGTTTAAACTGCCCTTCTCTTGACTGAAATAGCATCAACTGAAAAATAACTAACCTGCTATGCTGGGTCTTATAACACAGGGAAATTGCTCTTTGTTGATGTAAATGTGGCAGGAAGGTTTCCTCAAACCAGGATCCGGATAACAATAATTGTGGAATTAACTGAAAATACAGTCAAGATAACTTCTGTTTATGGGGATGGCACAGATGAGAAGTAAAAGTAAAGTTCCTCTGCATACAAATTTGTTGAAGTCTGTTGTTCCCTGTCAAACAAATGGAATTAATACTAATGGCAGCAAATGCTGGTGCTCTGACTCTTCATTCTACTTACCTTCCCAGTGTATATATATAAATTTTTACCATGATATTTTCTTTTCCAATGGGAGAAATCCTAGATCGTTTGAGCAATAGCGTGTTTATAGTTGCAAACACTGTACTGACACAGTCTTTGGTTTTCATAATGAGAGACGAAGCCCATGAAATAGTTTTGTACTCAACATGGTTGTCTGTGCATCAAAAACATTGCTCATCTTAGTGGTCAGGTTCAAGTATTTTATTAACCATTTAAACTGATTTGCAGGTCATTAGTTTGGTGCTAAATTTGAAATATCTTGAATAAGAACTAGTAAAGGCCTGTGGAAAATAGTTGCCACAAACATGATTGCCTTTGCTATTTCTAAATTGATAAATGCTAGAATACAATTTATTTTCTTTTCTATGGTTCGGGGATGAATGTAGGCAAAATTTTTTTGAGGTTATCGTCTGTCATATAATGTATTTTTGAGGTGAGGGAAGAGGGTGAACCCCCATTATGAGTTCAGGTATGGCATAAGATTTTAGATTTTATTAACACTTAATTCGTGATCAAAGTATTAAAAACCAGAGATCACTGCTGAACTGGAACCAACTGATGAATCTGTCTACTAAAAAATACATTAAATACAAAAAATTTACTAAAAAATATTATATAATCAATGTACTAGACACCAAATAGGAAATTTTTTCTCGTGTATACGTGTCAGAGTCAAAGTCAAGAAAAGTATTTTATTAATGTTCCAAAGAAGTCTTTATACACTACTATCTCCAACGAGATTTGCCAACTGAATTGTTTTACTGTTGGGAGTTAAAATGATCTGAGTAACTCATCAACAATGACCTGAATGACCTGAATGAGCTTTATTAATATATTATCATTATAATAATGTAATACATACATTGCCATTAATATAATAATGCTAGCATTCCCCCCCCTTATTACATCATTGCCTAGAGAATGCAAGTGAGGAGATCGTGAAGATTCTCAAATTTCACTTGTGCTAGAGATTTCGTGAGGATCTCTGCTTGTTGATCTTGAGTGGGACCTTATTGGAGTTGAATATTGTGTTTTGGGACAGGCTCAATAATGCAATGGCACCGAATCTCAGTGTGCTTGGTGCATTTGTGAAGGATATGATTTTGAACAAGCTTCAGAACACCTTGATTATCTCAGGGCAGAATTGTAGCTTGGATCTGTGGTGTGCCCATGCCTGCAAGAATTTGACAAGGTTAGATTGATTCACAGACAGCTCTACTTTCTGTGTGATATTCTGCTTTAGTGGAGGAGTGAGCAACTGTGATTTGTTTCTTACTTTCCCATGAAATCGGACTAGAGCCAAGGGAAAAAATATAACCAAGATGTAGATGTGTGATCATCAATGGATCCAACAAAATTGTCATCTGTGTAGCCACTCAAAAGAAACTATTCATTTTTCTTATATTCTAGATCACACTCCATTATACTAGAGATGTACTGCAGTACTCGTTTTGAGATGTACTGCAGTACTTGTTTTGCTGCTTTCCATTGAAACAGTTTGGGCTCCTGCATAAAACAAGAGAGATAACTGACAGAAAAGCTGATGTCAGGTCTGGTGTGTCAAATAAATGAGAGTCCTAATTAATTGTTGGTACAGAGTTGAATTCATTAGAGGAGAGGGGTGAAAATGTGACAGCTAGAGTGATTCTCCATGGGTGTTGACATTGGTTTACACTCCAACTGTAACATACAGAATTTATTTAGCAGTGATTTAGTGTACTTATGCCGTGACACAAAAATCTGATTTTTTGTTTGCTAAACCTCTAAACCAAAGCAGTAATGTAAAAGTGCAAGGTCTATGATATCAAATGAATTTTTCAGCGCATTTTGTGTTGCAGCAATCATAATTTCTGAGCTGCTGGTAATGACCAATTTGTCAACATAGATTATGAGGATTACAATCCCCCCCTCATGCTCAATGAGATAGATATTGGGATCATAAGGGCATCGTGTGAACCCTTGTTCTTGAAGATGCTGATCGATCTTGATATACCAGGCTCTGGGAGCCTGCTTAATGCTGTAGAGACTTAATTGTTAATTTTCTAATTCCAGCTCTAGACAAATTATTTCCTAGTGAATTTCCTTGCTGAAAATTAAATTGCAGCTCACTGAATAATTTACACTGCTCAAATAATTAACTAATAATTAACTGAAAAAAATAGCGGAAGCAAAATGGAAACCAATCTCACAATGACACATGCATAGCAAATTTCTGGCCTTCATTAAATAATATCCAAGCATACAAGGGCTGGCTCCTTTATTGGGGAAATCATCCACAGAAAAAATACAATTATCAGAAAACCTGGAAAATCTGTCCCTGAGAAACCCTCAACAAATCTGCCCCAGAAAACCTCTGCCAATCTGCTGCCTCTGTCCTGCCACTTCTACGGCATGTACGACCTATACAACTTGCAAAACAGGCCCGTGGCCTGCTGTATGGTGGGATTCTGTGGACTGTATGGCTGCTGTATGACTGTACGACCCTCCTTCGATGGACTGCATGGCTTGCAGAAAAACAAGGAGCCTCCACCCTACTGGTACGACCCGTCCAAAGTCTCCTGGCTAGCTGTCCTTTCTTCCCTTGTGCCAAATCTGTAGAGTGAAAGTCCTTCACTCAAACAAGTCATTGGCTCTTTGCTTGTGTGTCTTTTCCTCTGGCTGTCTTTTATAATCTTGAGTTGAGCCAAAACCCTAACCTCCAAAATGATAAACAGTTGAGATTGAATCTCACTTCACTTAAGATCAATGTATAAGATTCATTTAATTAATTAAATTCACTAATGCCAAAACTTAAGCATTTCATTTAATTAACCTCCATTAATTATAAAATGACATTCACTTTAATAATTTAATTATTAAAGTGAATTTCCAAAGTTTTGAGAGATATTAATGACAATCTCCACATGTTAGACACAAACCGATGTGGAGATACTTGTTCGAGCTACAAATTTCAACACTCTCTTTTAGTGAGGAAGGTATTCTCCACCACTCCAAGTTTGTTTCTAAAGAAAACAAACTTAAGCTTAAAGGGTTTGGTGAGAATGTTTGCAACCTGCTTATCTTTGGAGATATATTGGAGCTTGACTGCTCCCTTTTGGATCCTATATCGGATGAAGTGATATTTGATCTCAATGTGCCTGGATCTGTCATGGAACACTGGATTCTCATAGAGTTTGATACAACTCTCATTATCATAGTATATCACCATAGGCTCCAACTCCTGATCAAATAAACCTATAAGCAATTTGCGAAGCCAAATGGCTTCACAACTAGCCATACTCGTTGCCATCTACTCTACCTTTGCTGAATTGAGTGCTACGAAAGTTTGTTTTTTGTTGAACCAAGAAATCACTGTTGATCTCAAGCTCAAGCAACACCTTGAGGTACTCTTTCGATCTGTTGCATTCCCTGCCCAACTTGAGTTTGTATATCCTTGCAGCCTCACTCCATCACCTTCAAGATGCCTTAGACCATACTCCACAGTACCTCTCAAGTCCCTAAGCACATGCTTCGTTGCTACCCAATGCACTTGCCTCGACTCCACCATGAACTGACTCAAGGTGTTCACAACAAAACATATATTTGGCTTGGTGTTGACCAAATACATCAAATAACTAATCAATTGTCTGTACAACTTGGGGTCCACCAAATTTGAATATGAAGTGGCAACCTTCTTTAGATTAGTAACAATAGGTGTAGCCATTGGTCTACAATCCTCAATCACGAATCTCCTTAGGATCTCCACTGTGTAATTCCCCTGTCCAAGGAAGGTCTCACCTGATCTCTGCCAATCATCTAACCCCAAGAAGTAATGCATCAAGTCGATGTCCTTCATCATGAACTGAGCAACAAAATCTGCCTTAAACCTTGCTATAAGCTCCTTTGCACCTATGAGAAATAAATCATCAACGTACATCACGAAGATAAGCGAATTCACCCCAACAAGTATGAAGTACAAGTTAGGGTCTGCCTCACTCTTGGTGAAGCCCATACTATGCAAGTATCCGTCAATCCTGGAATACCACGCCTTGGGTGCCTGCTTGAGTCCATACAAAGCTTTCGTAAGCCTGCACACATGAGACTCCCTCTCATGTACCTCAAAGCCCTGAAGCTGCTCTATATATACTTCCTCCTCAATGATCGCGTTGAAGAATGTTGTCTTCACATCCATTTGGTGAATGCTCCACCCTATGACCGAGGCAATAGATATCACAACACGAATAGAAGCATCTTTGACGACTGGAGAAAACGTCTCCTCGTAGTCTACTCCCTCTCTGAGAGAATCCTCTCGCCACAAACCTGGCCTTGAACTTCTCGATGATGTCATCTGCAACATGCTTGATCTTGAAGATCCACCTGAAACTCATCACATATTTCTCCTTCGGTCTTGGCATTATGTCCCACACACCATTCTTCATGATGGAGGTGTACCCCATCATGGTATCCCGCCAAATCTGCTGATCTTCTGCTTCCTCAAAAATGGAAGGCTCAACATCAATGATGCTACTCATAAGCGCCATGTAGTTGGGAAACTTCCTCGGAGGCATGCTCTCCTTGAATGTGCTCTTGAGAGCCTCAACATACTCCCGAGCATCCTTCAAGGTCTGCTCAAACCATTCGGGTCTCCTAATAGAGCTGGAAGGAGCTAACTACTCCTCCCCACCTGAAGGTTGACTCCCTGAACTGGAAATTTGTGAACTTTGTTCTCCCTTTAGAGCCACCTACTCCTCTTCCTCTGCCACTGGTATCTCATGAGACTTCCTAGATGCCAATTTCTTCTCGAACATAACATCTTTTCTCACAACTGTCTTCCTTTGTGTCGGTATGAAGATCTTGTAAGCCTTTGAGGTCTTGCTGTACCCCAAAAAAATGCCCTTCTCCCCTGAAGGCTCTAGCTTCGTCATCTTCTCCACAGGCACATGGATCTAGACTAGAAAACCAAAGATACCCAGATGCCTAATCTCTGGCTTCACTCCTGTGAATGCCTCCTCAGGAGTCTTGTCCCCCAATATCCTGTGAGGACTCATGTTATGCAAATACAGTGCTGTGTTACATGCCTCTTCCTAGAGAAACATGGAAAGACCTTGGTCATGAATCATAGCCTTTGCATAACTAATGATGGACTGGTTCTTTCTCTTTGCAACCCCATTATGTTGAGGGTTGTATGAAACTGTCATCTCCCTCTTGATCCCTGCCTTGCAGAAATCCTTGAAGTCATTGGAGGCATACTCACCCCCATTGTCCGATCTCAGGACCTCGATCTTCTTCCCTGTCTGGTTCTCTACCTGGGCCTTGAACTGTTAAAACCGACTGAAGACCTCATCCTTGGTCTTCATAAAGAAGACCTAGGTTTTCTTGGAGTAATCATCAATGAATGTAACATAGTATGTCCATCCTTGCACTAATGCTATTGACATCGATCCACACACATCTGAATGAATAAGATCCAAGATCCTGTTAGACTTACTCTTGCTGCTTGGAAAAACAACCTTGACATTCTTGCCAAGTGCACACCCTCTGCACATGCCTTGCTGCTCAACACTGAACTGTGGAAGACCAGTGATAATCTCCCTCAAAATCGACAACACCCTGTAATGCAAGTGTCCCATCCTCTTGTGCCATAGCTCACACAGGTTGTCATTGTCATTTACCAAGGCCTGGACATGCTTCCTTTGCAACATGTATAAGTTTCCCTCTCTAACCCCAATGACTGCTAATGTGTCAAGGCTAGCTCCCTCTAGACGTATGAGCACTTGCCCTTTTTGAAGGATAACGACAAAACCTCCGTCCTCCATAATTGAGACTAAGAGAAAGTTCTTCTTCAGTCTTGGTACATAAAGCACATCCTGGGCATCAAGCAAACCTCCCGACTCAAGCTGGAACAAGACTGTTCCATCTCCCATCACTACATACTTGGCATCATCACCAAGCTCCACATGGATCCCTGAGTCCGTTTCGGTAAGACTGCTAAATAGTTCCCATGCTTCTGTCATATGACGTTATGCACCATTGTCCAAGTACCACGCACTCCTGACAAATGTGCTGGTGGAAAGGTAGGAAACTAGTGATAAGTCAATCTCAAACTTTGCAACAAACTCACTCAACCGAGTCTCTGCAAATGCTGCTACCTACTGCGTTTTTCCTTTCCCTTCTTCTCCGGACACTGAGATGCATAATGCCCACTATTGTGGCATGCGAAGCACTTGACTTTACTCAAGTCATTCTTCCCCGATTATGAGGTTGCCCCCTCACTGTTACCCTTGTTGGAACCCTTTCCTTTTCCCTCTCTTGTCTGACTAACAAGGGTCAAGTTCTCATCACTACCTCCTTGCTTGCTCATTCTGCACTCCTCTCGAGTCTCTTCCTATATGCAATCACCCCAAAGCCTTTGCCAATTTGGTAGTTTCTCTCGAGCGCAAATCCCCTTGACAAATGGTTCCCAAGGCTTGGTGAACCCATTCAATGCCACATTTACAAGTTCTACGTTGTCCACTTTCTCCCCGATGGCTGCAAGCTGATCCTGTGTCTAGGTGATCCTCATGAAGTAGCTGGTAACAATTGCCAGATCTCGACATTTGGATGGATCCGAGCTTGTTTTTCAAGATCATCTTCCTGTTCAAGTTATTGCTCTGGAATAAATCCACTAGAGCCTTGAACATCTCTCTGGTCGACTACTTTTCTTACACGTGAGAGATCAAGCGATCCTTCACGACATCCAAGATCACTCTCTGGGATTTTATGTCCTTCTCGAGAACGCTTATCTCTGCTGGATTTGTTGGTGTAGGAACAACCTTCTCCATAATCTCCCACTCCTTCAAAAACAAGGTTACCCTTGCCTTCCAAGAGAGTAAATTTGATGCTCCATCCAACCAGTCTTCGAACCTGAGACTGGTTCCTGCCATTTCTAGATCTGATCAAACTGCTGAAGATTTTACCCTGTTGATTTATAGGTCTGCAAAAATCTTCTGAAATCAACTTCCCTTCAGAGTGTGTGCTCTGATACCATGTTAATTTTCTAATTCCACCCTTAGATAAATTATTTCCTAGTGAATTTCCTTGCTGAAAATTAAATTGTAGCTCACTGAATAATTTACGCTGCTGAAATATTAGACGAAACAAATAGTGGAAACAAAATGGAAACCAGTCTCACAATGCCACATGCACAACAAATTTTTCCCCTCAAATTTGCTCTTCATTAAATAATATCCAAGCATACAAGGGCTCCCTTATTGGGAAAATGGCACACTAAGGAAAAATACAATTACCAACAAACCTGACAAATCTGTCCCTGAGAAATCCTCAACAAATCTGCCTCATAAAACCTCTGCCAATTTACTGCCTTCGTCCTACCACCTGTACGACCTACTGTACAACCCGTATAGACTACAAAACATGCCCTATGGCTTGATATACGACCCCTCCAAAGTCTCTTGGCTAGCTGTCATTTCTTTCCTTGTGCCAAATCAACAGAGCGAAAGTCCTTCACTCAAATGAGTCATTGACTCCTTGCTTGTCTGTCTTCTCCCCTCACCTTGGATACCTTTTATAATTCTGAGTTCAACCAAAACCCTAACCTCCAAAGTGATCAATGGTTGAGATTAAATCTCACTTCACTTGAGATCGATGACTAAGATTAATTTAATCAATTAAATTCACTAATGCCAAAAACTTAGGCATTTCATTTAATTAACCTCCATTAATTATAATATGGCATTCACTTTAGTAATTAAATTATTAAAGTGAATTTCCAAAGTTCTGAGAGGTATTAATGGCAATCTCCCCATGTTATACACAAACCGATGTGGAGATACTTGTCCGAGCTACAAACTTCAACATTATTAAGTCTGCATGCCTTCTGCTCTGGATCAGGTGCAACAAACCCCTCTGGTTGAGTCATAAACCTCCTCTTTTAGATTGTTGTTCAAAACCAAATTTTTTACATTCATTTGATGTATTTTGCACCCAAATTGTGCAACCAGGTGAAGACCATTCAAATGGTCTTTGTTTTCGTTGTGGAGGCAAATACCTCCTCATAGTCATTGCCTTCTGTCTGAGCATATCCTTTTGCCTCAAGCCTTGCCTTATACTTGTCGATATTGCTATTTTCCATATATCTAGTTTTGAAAATCCACTTACAACCATGGCCTTATCTGTTGTAGAATTGACAAGTTCCCATGTCTTATTTTTGAAGAGGATGTGATACTTGGCTTCCATGGCAACTTTCCATAGTTAAGATCCATGAGCTTCTTGGATCATTGAAGGTTCAAAAGTATGAAGAACAATGCCCATGAGGGACAACTTAAAATTGGATGTCAAGTTCGAATTGCCGACCTATGATGGATAATTGAATGCTAAGAAATTGGACAACTGGATCAAGCAAATAGAGGTATATTGCAAGATTCAAAAGATTATGGACGAGGCTGCAAAGATATCGTTAGTTGTTCTTTGACTAAGTGGCACTGCCTTAATATGGTGGGAGAGTAAGATGCAAGTTGAACTTGTTCAAAAGGGTAAAGTAATCTCTTCATGGGATAAGTTTACTAAGGCTATAAGGAAACAATTCTATCCACTGGCACATACACAAACAACAATGATCGAATGTAAACATCTAAGACAGGGTAAAGGCTAGAATATTCATGCATATTCACAAGAATTCAAGAAGAAGGCATTATCATTAGGGATTCCGTTATATACTCATGAAACTCTTCTGAAGTATATTGGTGGCATGCACTCATATCTTCGTCACACTATTTTAATGTTGATCCCTACTAACATTGATAAGGTGTCGATACAAGCTACACATCTAGAGGCTAGTACAGGTAAGCATGTGAGTGAAGATAAGAAGCCATTCAAGTTCGAGAATAAACTGGAAGGAAAATGGAAGAGTAAGAAATTAGCCACTGTGAAGCAAGCTGAGGGAAGACCTACATGTTCCCATTGTAAGAAAAGGGGACATGAGGAATCATAATGTTGGAAGTTGCATCCATAATTACAACCAAAGAAATTCAAGGATAAAGGGAAGCAAAAGACTGTTGCATTAACTCATCAGGATCTAGGGTCAGATTCCAGAGATGAATCTAAGATCATGACCATATGAAGCAAAGATATATCAACTATCAATTCAAATTATTCAGTTCAATCCACCAAATTGGAAAGTGATATCGATCAAAAGAAGAGAAGTGAGCTTTTTCATGTCAGAGTCATAGTCAAGCATACCAAGGTATATACTTTATTTGACAGTGGATCCCAAATTAACCTTATATTTGAAGCGATTGTTAAGAAGTTGAGTTTAAAGACGAAACCTCATAAGAAGCCATATCGATTAGGATGGGTGTGTGAAGATGTTAAGTTGCAAGTGACGAAACAATGTAAGATCAGGTTTGCAATTACAACTATGTTCATTGACGAGGTTGAGTTAGATGTTGTACCTCTTGAAATTTGTGACATTATCTTGGGTAGTCCATATTTATTTGACAGGAAGGCTGTATTCTACCGAGAAGAGAATAAATATCATCTTTTCAAGGATGGGGTTGAATATATTGTCAGAGCTCATCGTATAAAAACAAATGTTTCTTTAGTGAGCACATGGCTAATGAAGAGACTCATGAGTGCAAGTAAATCTTTTGTTCTCATGATAGTGAAACACAAAGAAGAAGATGTAACAAATTCTTTATTGGGTTGTGATCGAGATCGTAAACAATAATTGGTTGAAATCATATCTAATTATGATGAATTATTTCAAGAACCTTTAGGATTGCCTCCTAAAAGGGAGGTAGAACATGAAATATGTTTGCAACAAGATGCTCCTCTTCCGAACATTGGAATGTACAGATCATCGATCGAGAATGCAAAAATTAAGAAGCAAGTTCAGGAGTTGCTCGATAAAGGAATTATTAGGCCAAACTCCTCTCAATGTGGTTCCCCTATTGTATTTGTTCCAAAAAAGGATGGCACGCAGAGGATGTGTATTGATTTTCGAGAACTAAACAAGATTACAGTAAAGAACCATTATCCTCTTCCCATAATTGATGACTCATTGGATCAATTAAAGAATGTTGCATATTTCACTAAGTTGGATTTGAGAAGTGGTTACCATCAGATCAGAATTGCAGAAGGTGGCATATGGAAAACTGCTTTCAAGACCAAGCAAGGCTTGTTCGAATGGTTGGTTATACCATTTGGGTTATGTAACACACTTGCGACATTTATGAGGGTGTTCATGCCTTACATAGATGACTTTATTATCGTCTATTTATATGCTATATTGATCTTTATTCGAAGATGGGAAGATCATATGATGCATGTCAAGAAAGTCTTTGAACTCTCGAAGAAGGAGAAGCTGTATATCAAGTTATCTAAATGTGAATTTGGAAAAAATTCCCCGGTATATTTAGGATACATTGTAGGGAAGGGTCAACTAAAGATAGATCCCGCAAAAGTAGAAGTCATTGTGAAATGGACCAAGCCAACTACTGCCCCAGAAGTCAGGAGCTTCTTAGGAGCAATACAATATTGGATGAAATTCATTGCTAATTTATCATCCATAGCAGCTCCTCTACATGTGTTAACAAGTGTTAACCAAGAGTTTCAATGGGGAGGCAAGCAACATAAATCCTTCGAGACATTAAAGGAAAATATAAGCACTGCAACAATTTTGGAACTGCTAGATCTACAACAACCATTTGAGATTCAAACCGATGTAAGCGGATATGCTTAGGCAAAGAGGGTCCTCACAGGAGTGTCAGGTTGTTGTAGCCCTAAAATATACCTGAGGGGTTCTCAAACCACCCCGGTATGAGAGGGTAATCTTCTTGAATGTTGTTTTCAGTGCACTACAACAACAAGATGGCCAATAGGTTTTCTCAGTTGTTTCAATGATTCTAGGTGGTCTCCAAGATAGGAGCACAATCAATATTAGTGTTTTCTGACGTGGAACCGTTTGACATGAGTCCCTCTATATACCTCTAAGTACGACAAAGCGACCATATACGTCGAGGTATGTGAGATAACTACAAACCCTCAAGATGCAGTGCTGGAAAAGTAACGACAACTCCTACGTTTATAGATGCCCGAGAACGTCTTTTCTAAGACCCCCAGAAAATAAATCCCACTTAGATGATTGTTCAATTAAGCACTTAGATAGAATTGCAAAGCAAAGAAAGGTAAATAAATTTAATGAAAATTCCAAATGCAACAAGTGATTCAAACAATGATAGAAATTACAGGCAATTTACTTGAATATGGCTCTTCCTAAAGCAACGAGACATTTAGAAATTGAAATAACAAGCTTCGAAGGCTATCTTAACCAAGTAATGATCTCTTTAAATTGTTAAAGCACTTCAAATCAATGAGATATATTTCGGCACTTAATCACCATGAAATTTCTTCAACAAGCAGGTTCCAATTCCACAATTTTCCACAAGAGACACTTAGCAATGAACCATAGACTTGCTTGAAGCATACGCCATATTTATGGGCTGTTATATAAGACAAAAACCAACACTTAATACTTCTCAATTTTGTTGATGTTTGGACAACATTGGGAAGACATTCTCTTAGAATAATTATTAATAATATAATTATTGATTATTAAATATCATATATAATAAGTAAATGATAATAATAAATAGTTATTGATTATTCAAGGGAGGCATCCTCTCATGGATGGTCACCATATGTTCCCTATATATGGAACACTCATCATTTTAATAACATATAGATTATATCTCATATGAAGAAAAACAACATGGTATCAGAGAGGGACTGGGCTTGACTCCTTCATTGGAGGGATGAGAGTAGAGTAAAATGTTGGGAGTGTTAAATTTATGGGGTTGTTACAATCTCTATGTACAACATATTTACTTTTTTACTCCTAACTAAATTATAGAAAAAATTCCATAAATTATGGTGAGCAATAATTTCTAGTAAAAATGTCTAATTACCTAAATATGAGGAATGTAAGGCATATTTACTTCTACCTATATTTATGCAAAGAATAGCATGAATTATGGAGGAACAATTTAACAAAGTCAAATGCTATGTGGATGGATTATAACCAAATTAATCTTTGGTTAGTTACAAAGGTATTCTCCAACTATTTATAAGAAAGAAAATTGAATTTAATTTTAGATTTAATTTTTCAAAGAGAAGTGTCTTTTTTGGATCAATCTAATATTACTATAAAAAGACACTTTAAAGACACAACAATCGACACACATATTTTTTCTCTCTCACACGTGGGATAAGTGATCTAAGGAAGAGACTAAGAAGTTGAAAATTTCCGAGTTACTTATTGATGTTCTAGTGTTTACTAAAGTAATATCGTATATCATTGGAAGTAATTACCACTTGCGGAAAATTGTGTTTGTTTAATTTAACACTAGAAAATCAACATGGTTATCCGTATGATATCGAGTATATGAAGGATGTGTGTTGGTCATAGTAGAAGACATTATTTAGAAGGTCACTGTATATAGTTGTGCACAAGATGAATTGATCTCCTCTAGGAGATTCTTTTTGTTGTTCTTGTTTCTTGTTCTGGGAAGGTCACATGTAATAGCTCTAAGAAGGAGCCATAATGACGGTTGCAGGAAGCAGACATGGAGGGAAAGAAATTCCAACATGATATCAAGGAGAGACATTGACATACATGATGCTCATACACATGAAGTCTCTAGGAGCAATGTACCTCCTAGGACGGGACCACAATTCCAATGATCATGGATACAATGAGTCAGGATCGACTGTAGCACAACTATGGTAGATCCAGTAGAGGAGGAAAAAAATTATGAGACTCAGAGGGAGTAGGTGTAGCAGTCCCAATACATGATTCGAGCCATGAGATGTTGAGGAAGCAGGCATGGCATTAGTTCCAGTGTATGTAGAGTCATTCCCAGAGAGGGAGGCGGTACTACATCCAGAGGGAGTAGAGACTGAGTTACTTCCAGAGAAGGAGGAAGATCTACCTTTAATGTCAGAGGGAGAAGAGATAGAGGAGGAGTCATCTCCAGCTTCAGAGGGAGTGTTGATGTTTTTCATCTTCCTGAGACATTGGTTTCATGAGGGAACCTCGATATATCAAGTATGGTCCAAGATGACTTAGCATGATCATCATTTACCTATGTTTCTTTGGGAAAAGGAATCCATGACTGCAGTGTATGTTCAGAACAAAAGTCCTCATAATACTTTGAGGAACACGATGCTTGAGGAGGCCTTCCCCAGACTGAATCCTTAGGTTGGACACTTCGGGATATTTGGCTGTCTAGTATACATTCATGTACCCAAGGATAAAAGGATCAAGATAGACCCTTCAAGCAAAAAGGGTACATTTGTGGGGTACAATGAGTCTTCGAAGGTATATCGGATCTACATCCCTGGTCAGAGACAGATATAGGTGAGTAAATATGTTACCTTTGAGGAGGAGGTATCCTTTAAAAAGATCTAGAGGATCTCACATGGAGATTGATCAAATTGATCCAATTGATCATGTTGATCCTGTAGCTCCAGTTGATGTTCCCAGAGATATTGTAGTAGTTCGGAAGACACCTACATGGTCTCGTCAGACTCTGCATGAGGCAGAAGGATATGTACCTCCTCGCGGTACCTTCCGAGTGAGCAAGATACCTTAGAGATATTCATGTTATGTCATAGCTATGAGCCGCATCATTCATTTTGAGCCTTCCTGATTTGAAGAGGCAACTAGTCATCCAATATGGAGAGATCTCATGATGGAGGAGTATCAATACATCATGAAGAATGATGTGGGATGTTGTTCTGAGACCTAAGGGAAAGTATGTAGTGAATTCCAAATGGATCTACAAGATCAAGCACACAGTTGATGGGAGCATCGAGAGGCACATAATGAGATTTGTTGCTAGAGGATTCTCTCAGGTGGAGGGAATAGATTATGAGGATTTGCTCCTGTTGCTCGATACAATTCTATCCAAATGATTATTTCCCCTACAACATCCATGGGTTAGAGAGTACATCATATGGATGTAAAGACAACCTTTCTCAATTTTGAGATTGAGGAAGAAGTATACATCGAGCAACCTGATGGTTTTGTGATACATGAGAAGGAGTCTCATGTGTGCAGGTTGAAGAAGGCCTTGTATGGACTCAATAAGCCACCTAGAGCTTGGTATGCAAGGATTGATGGGCACCTGATGATTTTTGGGCTTCAAAAAAAGTGTTTTCGATCCCAACCTGTACTACAAGATTGTTAATGGCGAGTCCTTGATTTTGGTCCTCTACGTTGATTATTTATTCCTCACCAGTATAGAGAGCCTGATTGTTGAATGAAACTATGCGTTGGCCTCTAAGTTTGAGATGAAGGACCTTGGTATGATGCACTACTTCTTGGGATTAGAGGTGTGGCAGAGAACTGATGAGATCTTCCAAAGTCAAGGGAAGTACACAATTGCGATATTGAAGAATTTTTGAATGTTGAACTTGAAGCCCGCGGCTACACCAATGGTGACGAATCTGAAGAAACTAAGTGAGTCTTCTTCCGATTCTGAAGAAATTGGTCCGACTCTGTACAAACAGCTGATTGGATCATTGATGTATCTGGTTAACACCAAACCAAATATTTTCTATGTAGTGAGTGCACTTAGCCAGTTTACGAGTCAGCCGAGATAGACACACTAGATTGTTGCGAAGCATGTGTTGAGATACCTACGAGGCATAGTTGGACATGGTCTGAGATATAATTCCAGTATTGATATGATATTGTAGGAATATATTGACTCTGATTGGATAGGGAGCACAGTGGACATAAAGAGCAACTTCAGGTGTTGCTTCACTTTGGGATCTTCCATGTTTTCTTGGTGTTGCAGGAAACATACTTATGTGGATTTGAGCATAGTATAAGTAGATTACATTTCAATAAGTATGTCAGTTCATGAAGTAGTGTGGCTTCGCAAGCTCCTTGCATATTTATTCGAACATGTGCTGGATTCCACCATTATTCATTATGGTATCCAAAGTTGTGTGAAGATCTCATAGAATCTAGTGTTTCATTACAAATCGAACCACATTGAGATCAAGTACCATTGCATCTGAGATATGGTGCAAAGGAAGGAAGTACTGGTGCTGTGCCTTCCTACAAATGAGCAAGTTGATGACGTTCTTACCAAACCAGGATGAAGTTCAAGTACTTTCGTGACAGACTTGGCGTGGCAGAGAATGCCTCCCTCGCTGAGAGAGATTGTTGATGCTTGTAGCTTCTTAAGACATTCTCCAGATCGTACTCCTCTATGACTGAGTTGAGTTGATATGTGATGAAACTTATCCGAGAAGGGATAAGTGGGACACTGATCTGAGAAGGGATAAGTGCATTTGGGATTAGAGCCCAACGTCCCTTTTGGAGAACAGATGAGGACACGTCCCATGTGGAGAGCACATGAGTACATGTCAAGGGAGTTGACCCTTGATGTCACACACCATGGGAGTTGACCCTAGTGTTTCTAGAGGGTGTAGCCTCTAGAATTCTACATGGGAGTGCCATGCGTGACAAAAATTCTTCAAATCGTACTCCTCTGTGAATTGAGTTGAGTTGATATGTGAGGAAACTTATTCGAGAAAGGATAAGTTCATTTGGGCTTATAGCCCAACGTCCCATGTGGAGAGAACATGAGGACATGTCAAGGGAGTTGAACCTTGATGTCACACACTATGGGGATTTGACCCTAAGTGTTCCTAGAGGGACTAGCCTCTAGAAGTCCACATGGGAGTGCCATGTGTGACAAAACTTTTGCCACTATGGTGGTTGTGAACCATTGGCAGAGATTGGATGTCTCTGGACATTAGTTGTGTACTACTATGGAAAGATACCTCCCTAGCTAGGAGGGAGTGTTGATTTTTCAACATCGGGCAAAACTTCTCCTATATTGGGCTGCAGGCCAAGGGAAATAGGATACATTTATCATAAAGGTGTACTTGTGGTAAATGGGCCACTATGTAGTCCTTCCTTGATCATGACAAGGAATAATATGGACTCGAGGTGCTTGAAGTGCTTTCCATGTGTCAGTTAGCATCATGCTAACATTCACTCATAGGTGTGTACTTGTGGTGAAAGATCCTAGTGTGGGATTTTTCCTAGTCATGGTGATTTGACAAGGAATGATAAAGATTCAAGATGCTATATGCTATGACATGTGGACTAGACTCAGAAATCCAATTCGATACTTTTTCACGTCTCTCAATGCAAGTGTTTTACTCTATCCAATGTAGATCAATGCCTTATTCTCTTGGGAAATGGAGTAAAAAAGGCTTGGAGAAAAATTAGAAGATGTTGAAGTGAATCCCCATTGAAGGTTGTAGATTTTCACTATCCTACAAGAAGGTTAGAAGCAAAATTGTCTAGCTCACAAGATGTCTTCAAAAGAGTGGATATAACATGCAAAAGGGTTGTTAGTTTTACCTAGTCCCTAGTACAAGAAAATATCCAAGAAACAACTCTCAAGAGTTGTAGTTTATTAGCTAGCTCTTGAAAATATTTCCTTTAGATCCAAAATCATTCAATGAACACTTAGAAACAATATAAAGTAGATCTCACCAAAAATTTACTTGAAGTAGATAGCATGAGCATTCAAAATTCATTAAACAAGATCCATCACAAAACCATCCAAGAAAAAACACATCACATTAAGACACCAAGAGAAGATCCATATCACACCATTGTAAAAATAACATAATAATATTAAGCAACATCACCAAAAAAGTCCCCTAATGAAATCTCAAGTGATGGACTTATAATCCTCCACTCACTTGGATTTGTCTACAAATCAACCAATTCTAGGGTTATCCCCTAAAATATTCAAGTTTTGTCCACTTATTAATCTCTTCTAGAGATTTCCTAAGCAAAATAATAATAAAATCCCTTAAAAATATTTAATCCACCTACGGATTATCCACAATAAATATTCCAATTTAAATAAAAACTCACAATAATTAATTTATCAATTTATCCCCTTTCAAAAATGATTTTGACTTATTTGACCATGTGATTTGGCCAAATTGAGCCTTAAAAAGGGGATTTTATAATAAATTTAAAATAACATGGAAAACAAATTTCCAAAAGGCATCTTTGACCAAGATAAAGGCCCAACAATTTCTCCTTGAAGCATGCAATCATCCTCTATCCAAGGAAAAAGTCCATCAATCCATCAAAATTCTTCATGAAGCTAGGGATTATCCTCCATAAGTCCCACGATCTAGGAAAATATTCATTTGGTGATGTGTAGTGAGCCTCCCAAGGTTATTGAATAGTCAAATAATTAATTTTATTCCTCAATTAAGTTCATTGAGCCTCCTTGTAGTGGAAAAATAAGTCCCAAGGCCAAATCAAACTTGATGATGTGCAAAATAATCCACCATGAGATGGAAAGTGGTATTAAATTCCTTCCAAAAGACTTCCAAGTGGCTTGTATATCATAAAAAATGCTTGAATAAATCGTCATCTAACTTTCTAAGGCCCAAAGTCATCCAACAATCCACAAAAACTGGCCAAATAGGGGTGACGTCACCCTAGAGCATGCAACGAATTGCTTCAAAATTCATCTGACTAAGATGAGAAATAGGTCAAGTCACTAAAAATGGTGATGATGTGGCCTATGAAATGTCTCCTGCATCCGTTAAATGAAATTGTGTCAACCGAATGAGGGTTAGATAACCCCAATGATGCCCGACAACATCTAGAATAATAATAACACCTTTAATAAATCATGGAACATCTGAATGACATGACACTTTGTGAGAAACTGCAAGACAAATTAAAACATGTGTGTCTACAAGGAAATGGGTTACGTCAACATGATAAGATAATCGACGTAATATAAAAGTCATCTAAACTAGGCCATTAAGCCCCATATTCATATTTCGTTACAAGCTCAAGAATGTTATACAACTTACTAAGTCAAGGTATGAAGTGCTATATGAGACCTAGAGAGACCAGACTAACACCTAAGAATTCAGAATATTTCCCAAATATTGTCTCTTCACTATCATGTAATGATTATGAAATGGTCATGGGGTTAGACTTCAAGGTTAGGTAACTAACATACAAGGGATTGTAGTATCTCATTTTTGGGTGTTTTTGATGAGGGTAGACCACACACTTGGTTCCTATGATTTGCGAGGTGATACCTTCCAAGCCCTTTATTCTCCTTTTGCCATGTCTAGCCACGGGAGATAACCTAGAGAATATGTAGCACTATGGTGATATTCCTATGATTGATGACCTTTTCTTTTTCTTTTTTTCTTTTCTTTCTTTGGATAATTCATTTTATTTTTCTTTTGTCATCTCATGTTGAAAAACATCTGCTTAAATTCTTCAAACACCACAGAGACTATGTAACACCCTGGCGATGTATCCACAAGTGCTATGGGACTAGGTGAGCCTATGAGCAGGTAACCAAGGCAGGATTTTGCTAGTCTCCCTCTGAGCCTAAAAGCTCCTTCTTCCCATAGAATGAGGAACGATCCCTTCTTGGGTCAATTTATATAACCTGAAGAAATGGATATGATAGGGATTGATGAGATGGAAAATGTCAAGTATGATCGAGAATAGTACGATGACAAATTCAAAACAAACCCCAATAGTGCTCCATTTTCCCCAAGAGTAACCTGATCCCCCAAGAACCTAAGATAACAAGTCAAGCTATGACAAAGGAATAAGTATAACCAACAAGCTAACGACTAGTAGTTAGAAGGGACTCTGTGGGACAAGCTTAAATGCCTTAGATATTAAATTGATACTCACCATAATGACAAACTTACCAATTTGGAACATTCTTCTCAAGGATGTCTGACAGACCCGTCCAAATTTCATGGGTGTCATATGTTGCTCATGCCACTGAGTAATTCTTACACTTTGAAGGAGGATCATGAGTTCAAATTTACACGTACATGCACATCTTCTAACTTTTCATGTCTTCAACCTGGGCAACTCTAGATGTTGTTTCTGAAATAGTTATCCACTAGTGGGGGGATAACATCAGGCTCCAACTTGGGGACATGTGCTCGCTTGATGAGTGCATGAGAACCTCAGATCTTTGGAACACCTGATTGGGACAAAATAAAGTACCATTAGATTACGACTCTTTTTTGAAACAAAACTATCTACGTAACTAAAAAGAAAAGGCATAATGCATTTTTTTTCACACTTTTTTTTAATATCTATGCGTGCAAAGTGCAAGACACTCATGCAATAAAATATGATTAGCAGAAAGTAAATATGCATAATGAAATTGTTGGTAGGCATATGCAAATGCATTTAATATAGCATGCAGATGCACTATAGTACATATGACCTAACTAACAAACCTGAGGGCCAAAGCCCTAAGTGGCATCTATATATGGGCGGAGATGTGATGTCTCATAACCGGCACGCACCTTCATTCCCGTCATGGTGAACACACTGTAAATATTGTTTTATTTGTTTTTCACAATAAAGGGGCCAACCCATAATATTTCATCCTTTGTATCATAGTTGGGTTCACCTTTTTTCTTGTCCCATAATAAAAATAAGCAACCTTCTCCATATTCAATGTGTGGATCATCTTCAATTTAAAGTTCTGGGGGAGGGGTTGTTTCCCGAATGCTCCTGATAATCTCTTGCTTGCTTGTCTGTTGTGTTTGTTCATCATTTTGCAATATCTTTACCTCACCCACATCTTTATCATAATGTTTGACCAAGCATTTATCGTACTTGTTCGTTATGGGGAACAAAACTTCAAATGCTTCTTCATTTGCAAAAGGAAGTTCAGAGGCATCGTATGGAGGTTCATTGGATACTCTGTCAAATTCATCATCACTTGTTGCGTCTGTACCATTGAGCAAACATACGTGGTGTTGCGATTCAAGTTGACTATACAAGACCTCATATGTGCCATATCCCGATTGGTATGAAGGCATGTGAAAAGTCCAGATTCATATAACCGCCTAGCTCATTGGCCCAATCTCTTGACAAAAGAATTCCCCAAGCAGGGGGGACATCAACTACAACAATATCTGTGGGAAATATTATTTTGGCAAGATGGTACAAGTACGTGTCTACATCCTTTGCTACACCGAATACTTTGACTGCTTTTGAATCCATCACACAAATATTTCCATAAGATAGTGATATTTTGAACCGAAGTTGTTGGGATATGCCAATAAGCATTATTGTGGTAGACGCTCTTGAATAAATTATGCAATTGTTTATCTGGAAACCATTCATAACTAGGGAAACATAGAAAGGGGGGATTCCATTTGATTTTCTAATGAGATTTTGGCTACTGATGTTAATGGGAGGGTCATTTGTTTCTCATCA
>ML858714.1:6149-26058 GCA_009831015.1 Picea engelmannii | reverse complement strand
CTCAGACCTTATAGAAACAAAAAGAAAAAGACAGGCAAGAAAAACTAGTCTTTAAACTACCCAAAAACTAAATAAAATTCCAGGAACCCTAGAGAGTCTTCCCTAGTATGGTTGCCAATTCTGTTGTTTGAAAAATCTCCCTACGGACTAGAAAATAGAGTTCAGACTTTGCATGCAGATATGACCGAAGAGAAACTACTCTCTACCTTCATCCCTTGATTTAAATCCCCTTTTCTTAGTAAATGCATGGAAATATCAACCTACCTCGTATCTGGCGTTTGATGTCGATCCTCCATTGCGCTTGATTACTTGCTCGCAATACTCCTTCCAAAGCTGACCTACATCCAAGACAAGCAACAACTATGCATGCATGCTACTTTTATACTAACGGGTTAGAAATCCAAACATATACTAATCAAACTATAAACAGTTCATGAATTGGGACCGGAAAAGCATTTTCTTTATTACTTAGAATGAGTCAACTTACAAAAGTTGAGACTGGCCACCACTCCTTGAACCTGATCCTGGGATCCTCTTCTTCTATCCTCCAACTGCTTTGCTTTGAATATTCTTGGGCATAAGGAAAGGATAAAGAGTTGGGACAATGGGAATACGTAAATGGGAAGAGTTTCTTTGCTATATTTTGCCTCCTCCAAATGGGACCCCTACCCCTTCTTTTATAGGCTAGAAGGAGCTAGGTATTTGGATGAACCCTCGGCCATGCATGGCTGGGAGTTTCAGTTAACTCACCCATAGATTTTTGTTCCATCAACAACTTTCCTTTTTTCATGCTTTTGTAGGTACACATGGGTTGCTTTGAGTCAGCCAGCGTGTACACGCGTGCAGTAATGGGTTAGGGCGCATGGGACTTCATAAAAGAGGATTTTTAGAGAGTTGTTCAGCAGTGCTTTGGCAAAGAAGGGATATGATTTGGCCTAATTCCAGGTAAGCATGTGTGGTGCAATTTAGGGTTATAACAGATGCCCCCTAATGTGTGAGGTCAGAAGAGCATCTGATGGCCGAAATACATTACCAATATTTACTAATGTGATGAATGATTGAGCCCAAGGATCAGGAACCGGGAGGTGCCATCTGCAAAATAACAAATGTCTCACCGAGGTGGGAATACCCATGCTCAGGATAAAATAGAACCATGGCTACCAATCAAATACACTATAGATCCATGTCAAATAACTATAAAGAGTAGCCTTGAACAATACACAGCGGAGCTACATCTCGAAATCAGAAAGATATACATATAGAGTATCCATCTTCCAGAAGTTGATTCAGCCTGATGGCTAGAGATGAGATCTTCATAGCTCAAGAAACAACTTCAAAATCTTCAAAACTCGGGTAGGAGTGTAATATGAGTGTACGAATGCACTACCCAGAGGTCTTCGATGGCTCATCGGTCATTGACGTGATAATCTTGATGATCAGACTGAAGGCTTCAATGATTTCAAACAAGGACTTGATTGGGTGTTTAGGATGGTTGGGCATGAGGACAAGAGACATATTACTAAGGGGCTGACTCAGGTTCGGTGACAAAATTCCCTTGGATAGTAGCACGACAAATAATGAGACTCAGGCAGCATGTATGTTAATCACAAGTCTACGAAGCAGGAGGCAACGCAAACTCTCCATATGTTTGGAAGGATAACCAAACGGTAGAGGACACAATTCTATATAGTGATAAAATCTTCCTAAGGTTGTACTACATCCCATAGTCTGATGAACAAATAGACATATATGTTTTATCCAAGGGTGACTCATTATGATGCCAATAAAGAAAATACTTTTCCCTCCCTCTTCTTGGGGTATATTTGATTTTTTTGTTCTTTTCAATAATTGTGAAAAAAGAATAAAGAAATATTACGTTACAATGGAGGAACGAGTATTGAAAACATACAAGTTCAAGGCACAAGGACAAGACTGATGTTCTAGTAAAATGATACTCGAAAAAAATCCCCCGGTGGCCAAAGGTGTTAAGAGGCAAAAGCAAACTGTCACAAGGCTGGTGTATAAGGTATGCAAATGCGGTTAATAAAGCACACAATGGTAACATCCTTCGATGTAAGTTTAACGAGCCCAGAGAAGGCAAGATCGGTGGTTTTTCATATTTAGAGAGTTTGAAAAAACATAAAAGGAGACTCCATTGGGGTACCTTTTTCGCAGATAGTCTAGTCGGTTCAAAAAAGGGTAAACTAGCACCAATTAGACGTCGATTCAAAACCATTTTAATGAGTGTGACAAGGCCAAGATCACTCGGCTATTTTTTCATTTTTAAGGAGTCTAAAAAAATCTTGTCAGGAATGTTCTTCTGGACCAATTTAACGAGTGTGAAAGAATAATGTCACTCGACAATCTTTTCAATTTTAGGGAGTCTGAAAAGAGCTTAACTATGGGCTCCGTGGGGGTTCCTTTTTCGTAAGTTTAGTCTCTCAGGTTTGAAAAAGGGATAAAATTATACTCGAGAGTACTCTTCTATAGAGCTGAAGTTCCATAGAGTATACCTTTGTTCGTACAGTTGACCGTCCGAACCGAAAAAGGGGTAAACTACCGCCGGACAGACGTGACTTCAAATTTCAGTTTAAAGAGCGTGAAAGGCCACAAGATCGCTCGGCAATCTTTTTATGTTTAGAGGGTCTGAAAAGGGCTTAAAAGGAGACCTGTTATTTTTTCAGAGTCCTGAGGGTGAGATCAAGAGCGAAGAAGAATTATGAAAATGAGGTTCAAAATCATATTCAGGAAAGACTATGAGGACTCCCGAGCCTACAGTGTTTTAAAGACGACATGGACACCATAATGTAACCAGGACCTACCTAGAGCATCCATGTTTTGGTAAGCTATACCACCAAGTTTCAAAACTTCTAAAGCAGATATGATGGTTCTGTGTCACAACCTGATGGGATCGATCCTATGGCAGAGGAAAAAGACAACAAGATGCAAAATTCAGGGTAGTAACCTAACCTATATGCTCAAGTTGATTCTTGGAAAAAATTTCATGGACCATCAAAATTTTCTCAAAAATCAGAAAAAGTGTCCCAATACCTGATCAAATCCCTCCCATATAACTCTTGAATCACTCTAAATGGTTTTTGGTATAAAGAAACTGGTAAGGGAGGCCAAAAAAGTGACAAAAAGAGGCCAAAAAGTCTATAAATAGAAGCTGGCAGCTCATTATCACCATTGCTGATTTGGGAATTTGACTCTGGAGCCAAAAGGCCCCCTTTGCTAAAAAAGGTGATTTCGGGAGCTATAGTGGATGAAACGAACTTGTGCTTGGACCAAGTAAGTACAAACTCCCCTATCTAGCTATTCAATTCTTCAATTTTGCATTTGCTTTCATTTTTTGGGTGGGTGTCGACCTTTAAAAGGTCGGCCCTAGGTACACGCGGGCTGTCTCTGGACAGACCGCGTGTACACTCGGGCAGAGTAAAGTCTGCCTGTGTGTACATGTGACTGTTGCCTCTACAGCTCCCGTGGAACCCCCTTTTATAGCCAAAAAAGAACTAAAGAGCAAGCCCTGACCCTCCTGAACTTTGTTGTGTTGGCAGGATGTATGTCCAGTGGAGGGAAAGGGAGCATGAAGCAATTAGTGAGTTGGTTGTGGGAGATCCTAATGTCATGGCCATTTTGATGCAGTCTGGTTTACTAAAGTTCTTCCTGTGTCCATTTATGCAAGTGCAACCAAGGCTACTGAATGCCTTGATTGACTATTGGCACCCTGATGCAGAGGCCTTCATGCTAGAGTGGAAATCACTAGTGCCCACCACCAAGGATATCTACTTTCTGACTGGCCTCTCAAGGAGAGGGGAACCAGTCAATTTCAGGATGTTTCCTACAAGACCGCTTAACATAGCAGAACTGATAGCCGAGCACTATGAGGCTGGGCCAAACTGTGTGAGCTCCCAGGTGCCCATAAGTACGATTACTAACCTATCATTGAAAGCGATATTATTACTTATTAGGTGGATTACTGGTTCAGTGGCCTTGCATCAGGCATCTCGCGCACAGATGAACTATGCTATCCAGTGCTTGAATGCACAAATTTTTGACTGGAGTACCACACTACTTGAGTGTATAAAGAGGCAATTGACAGATTGCCGACAGCGGACACAGAGGAAATTTGGGTTCGGGACGATTTTGTGTTTGTTTTTCTTTGAGAGAGTTCCAAGCTTTAGTCCTCGGGAAGTGGTACGAGGACATCAGGCCTCTTTTCCTACAGTATGTAGATGGGCAGTATTACTGCCGCGACAGGGTGGTGGAAGGACCAATGATTCCTTCGATGATGAATTTTTTGCATGGCTATAACGGCAAATCCCTGTGATCAAGGATTACCCATATGCAGGGATAGATTTTTCTAGAGATCTTGAGATACCCATGCCTCCTGGTGAGGAGCGAGGGGAGATGGGTAAGTCTCCACCTTTGTAGTTTTTTTGTTTGTATATGTACTTTTTATGTCATTTTTGTTATATATATCATTTTTTTTGTATGCCAGAGTATTTGACGGGTACACATTTGTTGCATGCAGGTGTGGGACCCATGTGACCTACCGATTATGCACGGAACAGACGTCATCCTCGGCCAGAAGCCCCAGCTGCCGCCGGGGGACCAGCAGTAGTAGGGAACCTCCCAACGAGGGAGGCTGAGAGGGTCCTTAGACGAGTTGAGCAGAACTTCACTGCACTCACTCGCACAGTCTCAATGGCAGAGATAGAGGACCTGCCGCCATCCATGCAGCCTCATGTAGTGGGGGCACCTCGGACGTGGGTCCGATTGTTTAGGAATTTAGCCCATGCTATGGAATATTATAACAGGGCCCATAGGCCTTGAACCTAGTTAGACTTTTTACGTGACACATGCACTACTTGTATATATTTTTTGAGGGAATAAGCCCTGTGACTCGTTGTTAGTCCCATTTTTGAGGTGCTTGCATCCATCTATGTACTCTGGTTATTTTATGATGTTATATATGGTTTTTTTAATCTTTTTGTGTCTTATGGATCACGTGTGCAAAAATGTATTTACATGTTTATGTCAATGTTCTTTCATGTGTGTGCAAGATGCCAATCTAAAATTTGATTAGATAGAGAATCTGTAATTTGGTTTAATCTCCTAGGAACATGAAAATATGTAATATAATCAAAGTTTCGTTCTAAGAGACGTACCCTAAGGAATCGTCGATGTAAGGTTGGATCATGAACCCAGTATACTCTATTTAGCTAAGACATAACCAGTTGAGCGTCGAGATAGACCCGAAGATGAGAGATACCCAATGACAAAGCGTCACAAAGCAACTCAATAACTGCACTATACTCGACGACATTATTTGTGGTGTCACCTAAGCATATACCTCCGGAAGATAACAACTGGCCTTGAGGTGTAAATATTACCCAAGATGCGGAGGCAAGCCTCTGAGTGTGCCGATTAGCACCATCCGCATACCCAACAAACACCTCAAAATCACTTGACATATGCCATATTGATGAAATATAACATCAATGACACGTCCATAACACTTAAAAGAAACTAAAAAGTAATAGTACAAAGACTATACATATGTTACAAAAAGTTACCCACAGTGACTTGCCTATGAGTAATACTTCTTGAGGTAGAGCCCATTTCTAGGCTCTACCAAAGCATTCCCTTCAAAATCAACCAAACGATAAGTGCCCTTTTTTAATACCTCTTTTATGATGAAGGGTCTGAACCACATGTCTTTGAATTTTCCTGCCCCCAGGGGGTCCTTATCTTGGTCATAGACTAGGACAAGGTCGCCTTCAGAGAAAATCTGAGGATGAACGGACCTATCATACTGACACTTGACCTTATGTTTGTGAGCCTCGTTGGCCAAGGCCACATCACGACTCTGCTCATTGAGCTGCTCAAGGTGTACTAACCATTCTTCAAGTGGAGAAGTGTATGGAAATAATTGTACTGCCAATTTTAGAGATGGGATCCGACATTCGATGGGAAAGAATGCCTCCAGCCCGTAAACGAGTTGAAAAGGTGAGAAACCGGTTGCAGTCTTAACAGATGTTCGGTAAGCCCATAATGCTGAGTATAACATCAAATGCCAATTTGACTTGGCTAAGTTGATAGTTCGTTGTAGAATAGTATTAAGAGTTTTATTTATAGCTTCTACCTGCCCATTCGCTTGGGGATAGTAGGATGATGAATGTTCTTGTCGTAACCCAAGATTTGATGTTAATTTGGTCATCATTTGGTTATGAAAGTGACTACCATGGTCAGTAACAATCTCTCTCAGGACGTTGAACTGTGTTATGATCTGATTGAATAAGAAGGGAGTTGTAGTCTCTCCATCATCTTTAAACGTTGGCATAGCTTTGACCCACTTAGTGAAGTAGTCGACAACTACGATGATATAGCGGTACCCCCTTGTTGAAGGGGGGTTGCAAGTAGTATAATCAATCCCCCACTTTGTGAAGGGACCAATTGTGATGATAGGAAACATGGGAGTGATATGTGCTCTCATCTTCCGAGAGAAGATTTGGCATGGATGGCACTTCTTGACCGATTCGATACAATCTTTGATAAGTGTCAGTCAAAAGTAACCTGCTCGTAAAATCTTTTGGGATGTTGCCAAACTAGAAAAATGACCGCCACAAGCTCTGGTATGGAAATCATTGAGCACGATGACTGCTTCCTCATGTGTGAGACATCGATGTAAGATGTAGTCTACACCTCTTTGATACAACGTATCATTGAGTATGAGATAATTATTAGCTTGATGGCATATACACCGACACTCGTCACAAGAAGCAGAAGTGGGGAACTTCAAAGTCTGGAGATAGATAAGTATATCTCCATACCAAGGATCTAAAGATGTAATAAAAAACATATCTCCCTGGATAGGCGATTCTTCAAGAACAACGTCACCTGACTCAACCGGAAGTTCAGAAATAAGTTTTGCGAAGACCAATGACTTTTTGGACTTTGTTGAAATGAAGTCTAAGTCAAATTCCTGGAGGATGACTATCCATCAACTGATTTTTCCACCTATTACCCGTCGTGTCAACATGTACTGGAATGGATTCACGACAATGATGATGGTGGTCTTGCGAAATAGAACATAATGACGGAACCGTTGAAGAGAATGAACTGCTACCAACGTAAGTTTTTCGATATGAGAATAATTGAGTTCCATTCCTATGAGGCTTTGGCTCAGGTAATATATCATGTATTCTGAGAACACATCATCTTCCTGAAGTAAAACCATGCCAATGGTTGACTCTGCGGCAGCCAGATATAATAAGAAATATTTTTTATAGTTAGGTGGTTGTAGTAGAGGGGACGTAGTGAGGGCATGTTTTAATGCGTCGAAAGAACATTGAGCGACATCGTCCTAGTAAAAAGGAACGCCTTTCTTCAGTAAGCGCATAAAGCCCTTGGTGATGTCGGCATAGTTGGCGATGAAGCGTTGTAAAAAGTTCGCCTTGCCTTGTAGACTCTGAAGTTGAAGGATTGTGCGTGGGGGGGTGTTTGCACCCAATTCGTCACTAGGTGAGCAAATTAAGAGTGCTTACATGCCCAGTTGGGCTCTGCTAGGCATGACAGCTGTAAGGTAAAAGGTTAGAGAAAGAAACGACAAAACAATAAGAAAAAACAAATTAAAATTAACTAAAACTATGAGCATGTGAGAAAATGAAAAACAAATGTAAATGGACCAATATCACCAATGTATTAGCTTATCTGATTGATGAAATCCAAAGATACACAATGGAGAAAGAGGACTTGGGTCCCTTCCTTCTCCAATGGAAGGCTCTTGAGGCCCTCAACTGATTGCTTTCCTTACAAAGAAAATATGGAAATGTGGGTGAAAGAACTCCAAGCTT
Organism: Picea engelmannii; assembly: GCA_009831015.1. Classification (NCBI taxonomy): domain Eukaryota; kingdom Viridiplantae; phylum Streptophyta; class Pinopsida; order Pinales; family Pinaceae; genus Picea; species Picea engelmannii. The sequence continues at coordinate 18,199 of ML858714.1, read as the reverse complement.
ATTCACTCAAGTGAGGGGTGAATAGCTCTATGAAATGCAACCTACAATGTATGTTTCCAAAGAATGAGTCCTTAGCAATCTCAGCAGCATAACAATACAAATAATTCCTTGAGAAAATGGAGGTCATTCATGGCTTTTTATAGCCAAGCATTGGGTTATTATGTGGCCTCTTTTAAATGTGAAAAGGGGCTCTTTAGGGCACAATTAGGTCTTTGACCAGCCCACCATGAGGATTGAGCTCGGATTTGGTGTCAAATCGACTTGGGAGCCGATCCATTAGTGGTTGGGAAGCCGACCGGTTTCAATAAATGCGCCGTTTAGCAGGCGCGCAGGTTTTTCGCCAAATAGCCGCGCCTTGTGCACATATGCGCACCTTGTACGAAGCTGTTACGCGCATGCGCGCGTGCGCCCAGTGGATGCAAAGCGCCTTGCAATTTTTTGGCCATTTTGTATAGTTTTGACCCTTTTGCAATGCTGAGGAATTAATCCTGTTCCATGAATGACTCCAGTCCTGTGTTGACGATGCAGAGTTCTTGTCGCCCTGTGCGGACGAAATTTCAGTGATAACAGATGCCCCCTGATGGATGAGGGTAGGAGCAAAACGTATAGCCGAAATCCATCAATGTTTCTTTTACTGAGAATGATGGTGTAAGGGAGAGNAAGAGTGAGACCGTGTAGAGCAACCCGTTGGAGAAGGAAGGAACCTGTAGTTCTCGACCTTCTACAAGGTGTGTAATAATATACAAGTGTGTACAAACGAGGCGGGCATGCCCCATGCTCGTGTGATGTAACTCTGAAGGAAGATGACGGAAAAATGTTGATGTAGATAACTGCAGTGCCCTCGGGGGCGGGAGTGATAAAGGCAGAAGACAATTCTGCAAAGGAACATACTCTGAACCATAGGTAATGGTCATGGAAATACACAGCGATTGTACTGTGGGCATTGATGGCCCGACCAAGTTCATAGGTCTTCGGCAATTGATAATGATAAAAACTGCAATAGTCGCAAAGTAAGACCCACCGCAACATGAGAAAATGTTGGCGTCGAATGTTATGGGGGTCAACGACATTAGGGAGCAATGGTGTTTCCTCCTGTGCCGTCCGAGATCGCTCATTGAATGGGAAATGAGGACCAAGATACTGGCGTCCTTTTGGAAAAGTGTGCTGATGTCGACAAAAGGAGGATGCGACGCCCAGAAGCAAGGGGCTCCATGGAGTCTACTGATGTGAGGAGATGGAAGAGGTACATGGATGAAGTCAAGAAGTGGGAAGACTCAATACTGCCCTTGGTTGGAGGATGCATGATATAAGGCGTGACCGCAACCATGTTGAAAAGATCGAGGGTCATGGGGACGACAAGATCCAGGAGAAGTTGTGCCAGAGGTGAGGCAAGGTGAACAAACTCAGAGGATAAAGGTAAGTGACCTGGGTAATACTCGGAGGATATGGACGCTGCTGACAATGGGAAGTGCGAAGTAATGCTCCAACCAAGGGTGACATGGGTTGCGTGTGGCCAAAAAAGGGAAGTGGGTCGCCAACGGTGACGACAAAAGTAAAGACTGAAACTAAAGGCGTTTGTACAATGAAGAAATGTGGGGAATATGTACAAATACAGAAACGGGTGCCCCAGTGTGAAATGAGTTCCCCAGTGAGGGCAGAAACTTCGGGAAAAATGATGAAGGGTGGGGGCCCCATTGGCAAGTTTCTGTATGAGGTAGGTGAAATGAAGAGAGGTTCGTAGATGGGCAAACTGATGGTGGATGAAATGGAGGGTTCATGATCCTGTGGATGTGCAGGTAAAAAGAACTGAAGCATAAAGCAATGATCTGGGAGTCCATGTGGGGAAGCCAGCAAAATGAGAAGAAGGAGAATGTGGTTGATCTTCAACATGATAACAGACTAATGGGACTCCCATCCCTAAAGGGAAAGAACAACATGAGTGTCATAAGTGCAAAAAGGTGCTATGAATGGGACAACTCATGTGGGTGAGAATGCTACCGAGTGACAGTACTAAAGATGCAACTGGAGGGGTGAGTACTGCAGAGCCGGGAGGGGGATCCTAAAGGCCAATATCAGAGGGTGTGACTGGAGTGTAAATGCAATACAGTGGGAGAGACTACATGCCAGTGTGGAGTATATACCTGAAGGAAAGCTGTGGAGAGATGATGACCAAGTACCTGCACACAGAACAACCAAAATACCCAAAGTGAACAATATCTGAAGCTAATACCAAATATGAACATGTATTAGATAAATGTGATAATGCGCGTGTGTACCTGGCCATGATGTGAAAAAAAGGCGCCCCGGGGACACAGGGTAAAAAGTGGCCCAGGGATAGTCATGATGTAGGTGGCGGGATGCTGATCCCGTGGCTGAAGACGGTTCGAAAAATGGACGCCGTGGGCTCCTGGAATGGTGAGTGGAAGTTGGGAAAAAACCCTATATATAGCTGTAGGGCCCACATTGCCACCTCATTTGTACCTGCTGCTACAGTGAGTTCCAGAGCAGATTGAGAGGAGATTGAGCGACTTCGAGAGCACGAGGCATCCGTTTCCCGGCGTGCAAGTTTCAGGTTAGTGGTCTGAACATCCTGCATAGCTATAGGTTTCAACTTTTTTGGGAAGGGTAGGTACGGGGGCATACGGGAGTTTTAGGGGATTTTTTGTTAGGGGTGGGTTCCAATGCTCGGGCGACTCAGTGAAAGGCGCGCGTGCGCATGTGCCTTTTCACTAAATAAACGCGCATGAATGCGTGGGGGTAGGGGAATAAGGCGCACCTTAAGGGCGTGCCTGTGGGGTGGACAGGCGCGCATGAGTGCGTGCCTGTGGGTATGACAGGCGTGCATGAGTGCGTTCCTGTGGGTATGACAGGCACGCATGAGTGCGCGCCTGTGGGTATGGCAGGCGCGCATGAGTGCGCGCCTGTGGGTATGACAGGCGCGCATGGGTGCGCGCCTGTGAGTAGTAAAACCGTGCCTTGGGGTCAAGGTTTCAGGGTAGAAAAAGTAGTTGGTTTGATGGATTGGGTGATTTCCTAAGCTAATATAGGATTCTGGTTTGTGTGCATATAGTGAGCAGTGATTATGGACGTTCAATGGCGTGAGCGAGATTGGGCACCGCTACGAGAGGCGGTGACCAATGCACTGCCAGCAGATCGAGTGGCAGTGTGGACAGCTTTAGCAACCAGTGGGTTGCTAAAGTTTTTTGAGTGCCCGTTGTTACGGGCGCAGGAGTATCTGCTCCAATTTTTGATCGAGATGTGGAGTCCCGATCGACGCTGCTTCCTCGTGCGAGGAGAGCAGATTGCCTTCACTGCGGTGGAGGACGTATACTTTCTGACGGGGCTCCCCTTCTGGGGGACACCATTGCTGGTGGTGCCTGTGCTGCCGAGGGATGTTCAGCTGTGTACTATCTTCGAGCAATACTGCTCGAGCGAGGATTACATGACCGGGTCATCAGTGAGGATCAGCGGGATCGATGTTCTGCTTCATCGTTGCATAGCAGCGATGATAGTACGGGTGTATGGGTCTCGAGCACCTCACCGGATCAGTGGTGGGGAGTTGAGTTTGGTGGAGAGGGTAGTGGTGGGCCATGAGCGGTTCGCCTGGGGTTTGACCCTACATGCACATATGATTGAGCAGCTGGACTGTTGTCGGTCTACAGGCAGGGGGGAGTTCGCATTTGGCTCCATCCTGGTGGCCTTCTTCTTGGAGAGGGTGCCGATGCTGCGACCGAGGGTGCTACTAGAGGCACCAGGGGTACAAGATCCGTGCTTGCAGCGGTGTTCGCAGATATTGGTTCGCCATGGCGGTGGCGAAGGCGGGCACTACTTCGCTGCGGAGGCAGCGCAGATATGGCGGCAGATGCCGTAGGTCATTTTGCAGTTCCCCTATGCTGGGGTGGATTTCCGGGGGGACCCAGAGATGGTGTTGCCTCCTGGGGAGGTGTTCGATCACAGAGGTATGTGTTGTTGTTGTGTTTTGTGATTTATGTTATGCTGTTGATATATTAGTGCCGATGTTTGATGTATAGACACTGATATTATTGTTTGTTTGTTTTTTTGGTGCATGTGCAGATTTGGCACCTCGTAGGCGCGAGGTGGAGCTGTATAGACCGCCAGTGCAGCGAGAGGGGATACCTTCGCGTGGCGAGAGGCGTCCACGGGATGAGGCTGCTGGGCGACTAGCAGGGGCCGAGAGACTGGCGCAGAGGCGCTGCTTTGATGACCCTGGTGCGGGGCCATCCCATGCTCTGCCGGCGGCAACCGGAGGAGAGCTAGAGGACTTACATCGCCGTTTTGAGGCAGTGCTGTGGGACGTGCCTGAGGGCATGTGGACCTGCATCCAGGATGAGGGATTCCTGGAGCAGTGTATAGGGTTACTGGCACCATGGTGGGGCTTAGTACGACGAGCAGCTGTGGTGGCTGCGATGATGAGTGGACGTCTGCCTCCAGGGCAGGAGGGTCCTACAGGTGCTCCACCTCCACCGGCTGGAGCAGGTGGGGGAGGGCCACCACCTCCTCCTGAGGGAGGGGCAGCAGGGGGTGCGTTAGAGGCACCTTGATGTATTTTGTATTGTGTATACCATTTTTGATTATATAGGCTGGTGAGCCGTTTTTGTACCATGATGTGGCACGGGCCTGTGGGCCGATGTATTTTTTGTATATGTAAACATTCGGGTGGCCGGGGAGGCCCATATATATATGAGTATACATGTGTTTTGGATCCAAATGTGTTGTACATATGGTTTGTTGTGTTGATGTTTGATGATGTTGATGCTATCTATATGTTGTGACAGGATATATTTGATGCTTATGTATGTGTAGCTTGATGTGATATATGCCAATCTAACACCATGTTAGCTATTTCATCTGTTATTTGATTCAATTCTCTTGGAATATGTGTAAATGTAATGGAATCAAAATGTCGAGTCAATAATCTAACCTGCAGGTACTTGCGAAAGAGGCACGGATCGCGTACACGGTACGCATTGTTGAGTTGAAGAACGACTAGCTGGGAGTCGAGAAGAACGCTAAGGTGACGAATATGATGATGCTGGGCGTCGGTCAAGAGGCCAATGACAGCAGTGTATTCGGCTTGGTTATTGGTTGCTTGTCCTAAACAGATGCTGCTGGAATGCAGTATTTCATGTGAAGGGGTGTAGAGAGCCCAAGCAGCCGAAGCGAGATTTTGCGTCCAACGGTTGGCGCCGTCGGCGTAACCAATGTGGTAAGTTGGTGGAGGAGTCATCTGTCAATAGCATAAAGGATAGGTTAGATGAGGGAAAAAAAAAAAAAGATTAAAAACGCTAGAAAAGAAAAATAACCTAAAGTAGTGTGACTACGTTTAAGCATAAAATTTCTTGAGGTATAACCCGTTGACAGGTTCTTTGAGCGTGAGGCCTTCGGGGGAGGCCAGGATGTAAGCGCCTTTGGTGAGGCAATGTTGGATGATGTAAGGGCCATGCCACAGGGATTCAAATTTGCCATGGCCGAAGGTATCATGGGCGATGTCATAGGCTAGGACAAGGTCACCTTCGTGAAATGATCGAAGGTTGACATGGCGATCGAAGGTAGCCTTGGATCATTTTTTAGCTGCCTCGTTGTTCTGTAATGAGGATTGACGATCCTCATCCAGCGACTCTAAGTTAAGCAAGCGCTGCTCCATGGGAGCAGTGTCAGGTAATAGCTCGATGGCGGTGCGAAGGGTGGGAATTTCGCACTCGATGGGAAGAGTTGCCTCGACCCCATGGACTAAGTGAAATGGCGTGAAACCTGTGGCGGTTTTTACTGCCATGCGGTAAGCCCATAGCGCAGAAAATAACATATGGTGCCAATTGGTTTTGTGCTTATTAACCGTGCGCCGTAACATGGTTTTGAGGACTTTGTTCACTGCCTCGACCTGTCCATTGGCCTGAGGGTAGTATGGTGAGGCGAACTTGTGAGAGAAGCCTAATCGAGATGAGAGTTCGACGAAGATCTCATTCTCAAAATGTTTCCCATGATTAGAGACTAGCTGGAGTGGTACTCCGAAACGGGATATGATGTGGTTGAAGAAAAAACACACTGCAGTATCAGCGGTGTTGTTGAAGGTGGGCATAGCTTCAGCCCATTTGGTGAAGTAGTCGACAGCGACAACGATGTATTTGTGACCATTGCTGGAGGGGGGATTACAAGTCATAAAGTCAATGCCCCACTTACAAAAGGGGCCTGCAGTAATGACAGGGTGAAGAAGAGCGGGGGGAGCGCGGGCTTTGTTGGCATAGAGCTGACATTGCTCACAGCATCTCACGGCATGAATGCAATCATGAAACAAGGTAGGCCAAAAGTAACCGGCCCGGATAATATTTTGAGCCGTGGCGATGCCCGAAAGATGGCCCCCACAAGCACCGTTGTGACATTCGTTTAAGACTCTGTCGGCCTCGTCAATCGTTAGGCAATGTCGCAGAATGGTGTCGACGCCCCGCCGATATAGGATGTCTCCGATGAGGAGATAGCGGGGGGCCTGATGGCGAATGCGCCGACGATCATCTCATGATAGGTGGTTACCGAACTTTTGAGTTCGTAGGTAGACGAGGAGGTCGCCATACCAAGGATCATCAGAAGCGATGTAAAAGAGATGTTCGTCGAGAAAGTCCGTATTGACGGGTGCACTGGGTGTGTTAGAGGGAAGGGTCGTGACAAGTTCGGCAAAAACGAGGGCCTTCTTACTCTTTGGTGTTGAGAACTCGAGGTCGTATTCCTGAAGAATAACGATCCATCGAGAGAATTTGTCGTTAACTTGGCGACGACTGAGCAAATATTGCATAGGGTTGGAATCTGTGATGACCTTGGTGGTGCGAAGCAAAATGTAATGGCGCAGTTTTTGGACTACGAGGACAACTGCAAGAGCAAGTTTCTCTTCATGTTTGTACTTCAGGGGTGGTCCTGAGAGGTTCTTACTGACATAGTAAATGACGTGTTCACGATTGTCATCTCCGAGCTGGATGAGGACGCCGGCTACTGATACAGCTGATGCTGATACGTAGAGGATGTAGTCGTGATTGTAGTCAGGTGCACTAATCAAGGGTGCATTGGAAAGTGTTGTTTTAAGAGTGTCAAACGACTGTTGGGCATAGTCATCCCAATGAAAAGGGATGTCATGACGCATTAAGCGAAGGAAACCATGTGTGCGTATAGCGTAATCAGGAACAAAGCGCCTGAGAAAGTTGGCTTTTCCCTGTAGACTCTGTAGTTGTCGCAGATTCCGAGGAGGTGGAATTTTGGTGATGGCTTGGACCTTGAGGGGGTCTATGGTGATACCGCTTTATGAAACAATAAAACTGAGAAGGCGCCCTGCGGTGACGCAGAACACACACTTGAGAGGGTTCAAGCGAATGTTATACTGACGACACCGTTGAAAGATGATTCATAAATCATCGAGGTGTTGGCTGTGTTTTTTGGAGCGAGCAGTGAGGTCATCCAAGTAGGCTAGGATGATTGTGGCCAGATCATGAAAGATGTATGTCATGTCCCGCTGGAAAGTTGTGCCAGCATTTTTGAGGCCAAAGGGCATGACACGATATGCAAACGTACCCCACGGGGTAATGAATGCGGTTTTATACTGATCGGCTGGGTGAATTTGAATTTGGTTATAGCCAGAGAACCCGTCCATGAAGGAGAGAGCCTCGTGGCCGGCACAATCGTCGATAATATGATCAATGAAAGGCGTTGGAAAGTTGTCTTTGGGACAAGCATTGTTGATATCGCGAATGTCAGTGCAGACGTGAATAGACCCCTATTTTTTGTCGACGGGTACAGGGTTGGAAACCCACGAAGTGTAAGCGATAGGATAAATAAATCCGACCGTACGTAATTTGTCAATTTCGGCTTTGATAGCCGAGGCCTTGGCTGGGTGCAGCGGTCGTTGTTTCTGGCGAACTAGTGTGATGTCAGGCCAGGTGTCGATGCGATGTTCGACAATAGATGGATCGAGGCCAGGCATCTCTATGTATGACCAGGCGAAGATATCCCTGTATTCCTGGAAGAGGGTTTTATATGCGGCAATTTCCTGAGGAGTGCAAGCCGCTCCAATGATGATTTCTTCAACGATGCCCGGTTTAATGGAAATGTCGATTTTGATGGTGGGGGAGATGTTAGCCAGATTACCTTCTTCAAAAGCGTCGGGTGCAGGAATAGGATTGTTGAACCAATCGGCAGTCCCTGATGGAATAAAGTCTTTGGTTTTGACCGCGAAAATGGGATTGTGGCGAGGAGGCATGAGGGCATCTTGCGGAAGGAAGAGTGCACGATGATGTAGTGCATCCCAGGGAGAGTCTGGGTGTTGTAGTTCTTCCAATATTTCTTCGTCGCATTGGAAGCGATGGGAATATAATGGATCATGAGGAGTGATCTCTGTGACAGTGTGGTTGCCCCCTGCTAAAGAAACAAGGGGGGTAATGTTGGGAGAGGGTGAGGGTTCACTCGACATAAACCAGATATTGAAGGACTGAGGAGTACCCGCGATGGTTGGGTGTAGAGTCTTCGTAGAGGAATGGGCCGGAGAGTTGGGTGGGTTATGGGGTAAATCCTCAGATATGTCATCTAAGAACCATGGAGGCGTAGGGAGTGCCTCAGGCTCGGGAGAGATGATAGGGATCTCTTCAAGTGGTGAAGATATGTCGGTGATTGCCTTGGCAGGTAGGTGAAGCAGGGCTAACTGACATCGCCGATATCCGATGATCATTGGACATTGGTATGTAAAATGATCCAACGAATCGCAAAGAGAGCAAGGGCATCTCATGCGTTCGTTGACTGAAGTGGTGACATAGCGAATGTCAGTGATAGGTGTTGTGGATGACGACACCGGGCGTGGATTGTTCTGAAAGTCTCGGCTTACGATGGCTAATGCCTACCGGAAACGAGGCAGTGCTGGACAATGATGGGTGTAATGGCCATACTCAGAACAGATGGCACACGCGAATTTGGTCTTCAACCCTTTACTACTGGAAGGTTGAGTGGTAGTAGTAGTAATGGGTAGTGTGGGGGTTGAATTGGGGGGAATCAAATTCCGTAATTCCGGTAGTGATGGGCAGTTGTTGGTTTGGTGGCCCTCTCTGTCACACAATGCACATGGTGGTGGGATGCGTGGAGGAAGTGGAGTTGTGGGCTCCTTCTTTGTTCTCCTGCCCCCAGCTGTAGCAGGGGGAGTAGGAAGTATGGGAGTAGTGGGGGAATCGGGAGTAAGGACAGGAATCGTCATGGGGAGTCCTGCCTGTGGGCGAGGGACCAGTTCAGGTGGATGTAAGTACCACACTGGGATTGCTAACACCATATTGGGTAAGGTGAGCGTTGCGGCTACCTAGAAAGCTTCTACATCGGGTGGAGGGTAAAAGAAGGGAATTTGAGTGAGGGGTCGGGGAACTGTGTCCCAAATGGGACTAGGCCCTTGGGGGGGTGTGGAGTCGTGGACCATAGGGGTCGACGAGTTCGCAGGAGGCTCCATTGGGAGTGGTTCTGCAACTGGTGGGACGTCAGGAATGACTGAAGCCTCCTGAGGAGGATTAGCATCCTCTTGGAGAGTTTCCTTAGAGGAAACAATGCATACTTGGCTAGGGGGGAGGAGTGGTGGTGCTCCATGGTACGTCCCTAACAAGGATGGATCTTTAAAAATCCCAGGACCCATGTCTATGAGTGGATATGTATCTTCATTTGAATGAATGAGAGGAAGAATGTTATCGATATTGGCAGATGGGTTAGGCTCGTAATGCGAGACTTGGTCAATGGTCACAATCTTTTCGTTGTGAGGGAACATGATTGTCCTAAAGACTGATGATGCCACTGCCTTCATTGCGTACATGTAGGTACGGCCTAACAAGATATTGTAATCGAGTTGAGTGTCCATAACTTCAATGTCAATGAGAATGGTTTTTCCCCCGAGTTCTACGGGGACATTTTGGAAGAGCTCTTCCGGGGATGATGGTCTTCCGTCATAGGCTCGCAATGTGATGGCAGAGGGTAAAAGGTCCGGGGAACCAAGTTTCTGCCATACTGTTTTGGACATGATACAGGTAGATGCCCCTTCATCGATGATACACCGATGGACGGTGATGTTCCGTATTTTGACTGGTATTTGAATAGCAACGGCGGCGGGAAGACGTGGTTCGCAGCTATCAAGGTCGAAAGTGATAAGTCGAGTATCAGCGGGGTCGACTGCTCCCATCGCGGAAAGTAATGATTTCCACTGTGTAGGACAAGTTTGGAGGACTTCTAGAACTGACATGGCAGCCGGGGATTGTGCTAAGTCATCTACCAAGCTGTAGTTATGAGCTGCCCTAGCCTGTGGATTATGCACATTCCTATGCAAGGGGATGCAAGGGATGCGTAATGGTGGTTCGGCAGAAGGGCGCGGGATCATCAACGGAGGTCCTGTTGGTGTAGGGTTTGTTTCTGGAGTGGTAGGAGTAGACTCAGCTATTGGATGATACTGATGATTGCGTGTTTGCAAAAGATTTTCTTCCTCACTGGTGAGGAGAATTGTTCGTTCTACTGGATTGTTGGGGTTGTGATATTGGCCCACCTGAGGTGGGGGATGCGGCGTGTCCTGTTGGGTGTTTATGACACCTTGATGTGGGATAGGATTTTACAGTACTGCGGGAGGTTGTTGCGCATATTATTGTTGTGCCTGCTGAGGGGTAGGTTGTGCAGGGGTAGGGGGAATACTACCCGAGTCTTTCAATCGTTTGAAATCGGCGATCTGTGGGCAATGGTGAGTGTAATGACCATATACGCCACAAAGAGAACAAGGGTGGATGGTTTTAATAGTGTTTCGCCCTTGGCATTTACTGTTATTTCCCCCTTGGGGGTTTTGGTTCCCTTGGTTTGGGTTTCCCCCAGTGGGTGGATGTTGTGGGGGTTGATTCCCGCCTTGACCAGGATTGTTGTTGTTATTCCTGTTCCTTCCTTTCCTCCTGTTGTTGTTCGAAGGGTTAGTTGGGTTGGCTGTGTTCAATTGTTCAAAATTTTGATACTGTTGAGTAGCAGATGGTTGAAAAAAGTTAACCCCCACATGAGGATGTGGGGGAGCCATGGGTTGTGGAGGACCTAGAAAGGGAAATTATGGATTCTGTGGTGGTGCGGCTCCATAAGGTACATAGGAAGGCGTGGTGCTTTCACTAGTACTATAAGGTGATGTGGAGGGGGGACCACTTGTATTTGGAAGGGGTGGATGTATGGGAGGAGCCGGTGGTGGTCCACTAATGGGTGGAGGTGTAGCAACAGGGTATGGCTGTTGGTAAGGGGGTGGGGGGAAATAAGAAGTGCCCCCATATGTTGGTGGGTATTGAGGGGTCCCATACATCGGTGGTGGTTGGGGTTGTGGACTATGATGCATGGTAGCACCTATTAATCCGTCCGCTGAGTGAGACATCCCTGGTTTGTCCTGGCCAAATGGAACAGGTTTTGGAAGATCAGGAAGTACGGTGTACAAGTATCATGACTGTGCATAAATGAGGTTATATTGTTGAGCCTTGCTGATGGCTTCTTCTTCCGATTGTGGGAAGGTAGAAACTACAGGTTCCTTCCTTCTCCAACGGGTTTCTCTACACGGTCTCACTCTTGTTCTCCCTTACACCATCATTCTCAGTAAAAGAAACATTGATGGATTTCGACTATACGTTTTGCTCCTACCCTCATCCATCAGGGGGCATCTGTTATCACTGAAATTTCATCCGCACAGGGCGACAAGAACTCCGCATCGTCAACACAAGACTGGAGTCATTCATGGCACAGGATTAATTCCTCAGCATTGCAAAAGGGTCAAAACTATACAAAATGGCCAAAAAATTGCAAGGCGCTTTGCATCCACTGGGCGTGCGCACGCATGCCTGTAACAGCTTCGTACAAGGCGCGCATATGTGCACAAGGTGCGGCTGTTTGGCGAAAAACCCACGCGCCTGCTAAACGACGCATTTATTGAAACTGGTCGGCTTCCCAACCACTAATGGATCGGCTCCCAAGTCGATTTGACACCAAATCCGAGCTCAATCCTCATGGTGGGCTGGTCAAAGACCTAA
>WSFP011403221.1:0-26243 GCA_009831015.1 Picea engelmannii | reverse complement strand
ACAAAGAACACTACCATTATCCATTGATGAGGTCATAAGGTAAAGTATAAAATTCATGCATTTTTGTGGTTTATTGAGCTAGGAGAATAAATGTTTCATGTACTAATGTTTTAATTTTCCATGTGTAACCTTTGACCTCTAGACCATTCCATCCTTTCTGCACCAGCTCAGCCATCTGATACTTATGCGCCAGATTTCCACTATCTGAATCCAGTACCAAGCGTACCTTCCATTCAGATCTGGTACTAAACCATCCACTGTCACGATCTGGTACCAACAGCCGCAGACTGTTCTAGTCTGGTACCAACCACTTGCATACTGTTCGGATCTAGTACCATTTACCAAATCTCACCTGCCACGATCCGGTATCAATATAGGAAGAAGAATATACCAAGTTTAGCCCCAGAACGTACCAAAGATAATTGTTGGATGTTTTCTGAATCATTAAAGCTCTTGCAAGGTTATGATAATCTTTTTTGTTTATTGTGTCATCCTCATACACTTTATTTCATGAGGATGAAGCTTAAAATATGTAACCGAATATATAAATTTGACAATTGACTGATTTGCTAAAGATTTCACCTCCTTGTGTTTCATGACTAAGACTGTTTAAATAGTCATGGAAAAGATGGTGGAGGTAGTAGAGAGTTAGCATAACACGGTATGTGAAGTAGTGTTACATATTGCAGAACAGATTTTGAGTTGAAGTTTAATAGAAGGATGTCAATTATTTCTAGGTCTTGATCATTTATGAATGGATGTGAGTTGAGTTATTAGCATAGTTTAATTCTATGTTTTGAAATTTAAGTAAGAGGAATGTGTGGATTGAAAGAAAGCTTACTGTAGAATCCATTTTATGACATGATGAAGACGCAAGGGCCCACCGCCCAAAAAAGGTCATTATCCTCATAGATTAGTGTTAGTAGTTGATTTCAATAGTATAAATGTTAGACTAGTTGAAGCTTTGATCTTTTCACATGATAGCAGTATAGTTCAGTTTAGGTTTCGATTGCTTAGAGATATTTTTTTGCATATGCTTTATTTATGTTTTTATGAATTTGATTTCATTTTATGGACATAAATGTTGGCAGCGGTAGTCAAACATATTTGAAGGAGAACCAGTGAAGTTCACAACAACACATTGTGAACCACAACATACTCAGTATATTGACTATTGAACTACCCATGCTATGTCTTGATAATTGATGTGTGATTTCCATTTCAGAAGTGTGATTGCATAGTTAGTTTTTTGGCTCAGATAGTAGAGTTCATCTATCAAAAGAACTCTATCTCATACTTGCATGTGCCATAATGGAGTAGATAGCCTCTTTGTGAAAGACAACCAAAGTGTGTTTTGATTTGCTAGTTTGTTTTGTTTCCATCATGCATAATATGGAATAGTTCTATACTCATGACATTAGAATTACCTTCCTTACTGGTGTCTTGTAACTCTATTGATTACGAATCCCAGATTGATAATTAATGAGTGCATTATATTACATAAGTAAGTAGCACAACATTTTGGCACCGTTGTCGGGGAGTTGTAAACGGTATGAAGTGACTTTTATCTTAGATTGTTTGCATAGTTTTTGAATGATTTTAAAGGCTTCTTGAAGGAGGAGGATAAAAAATTTAATATGTGAGTGAAGAGCCATGCGGCCACTAGAGTGGGGTTCTCCGAAGCCAGGTTTCCTTCTTACCTTCTAGATAGAATTAGAATTTCAATTCAGCTAAGAATCAAATTTCCATTTTATGCATAGATATAGAGATAATAAGGGTAGATTTGTAAGCTCTAAAGATCAAAAAACAACCCCCCCCACACTAATCCAACTGACACTGGTGGAGGAAAAATTTCACCAGGAGAAAGTTCAAGGGGAGCCAGTGAGGCTCTAGAAGAAGAACCTAAAATGGAAGAATCAGCATTGGCATGGGTAGAACGTGAATCTACTAAATGTTCAGGAGACACACAAAATCCAGTTTCTGAACCATTTATCAGTGGAATGGCAGAAGAAGAAGGAAATGTAGCCACTAAGATAGAGACCTTTGGGTTTCCAATCTTGGATATTTCCAGAAACATTAGCATGAAAAGCATCCCACTATCATCGTTACCCACTTTTAGAGGTATGTCAACTGAAGATCTAGACTTATTTTTATTCGAGTTTGACATATTATGTAAAAGCTATAACTACTCAGACAATGCCCAAAAACTTAAGCTCTTTCCTGCTACAGTGAAGGATTCATCCTTAAGATGGTTCATGAGCTTAGGAGAAAATACAATCCTCTCTTGGGATCAGATGAAAGACACATTTTTATAGAAATACAAAGACTATTGTAAGGATAATGCTAAAAATGACATTTTTTAAATGCAACAAACAGAAGATGAAAGCCCTGAAGACTACTTAGAAAGGTTCTTATACAACTACAAGAAATCAAAATTATTCACCACAAACCCAACTGTAGTAAAAACCGTATTTTTGAAGGGTATTAGAGATGACTGCATAGAAGTTTTAAATTTGTTAAGTTCAGGAGATGTGCACCAAAATCATTTTTCAAATATTGTAGATTATTGTAGAAGATACTCAAGAGGACAAGCTAAAATAGGCAAAGCACAAAGAGATTATTTTAGTAGAAATACAAGACAAAGCTTAGGAACTGTCACCAGAATTGAGTTAGAAAACTTATTAGAGAACTTTAAAATAGACATATTGAGCATAATCAATAACCATTTAGATACCCTAAAACTGGAAAAGAAACAAGAAGAAGAGACTTTGTTAGCAATCTTCTGTCCTAGATGTCGAAATAGGCATGGTGAGAAAGAATGACCATTAAATGTCATAGAAATTTGTGGCCTCTGCACACTAGAGCACCCCACATCTGAGTGTCCAACTTTTATTGAACTACAAACCATGTATAGGGGAGGAGGAGTCTCACAAGAACAATCATACTCTTCCATAAGACCTTGGAGAGCACAAAACCCCAATGCATTTTATGACCCTAATGCACAGTATCAACAACAACAATGGGGTCCTTCCCCAATGACCTATCCACAATGGACACCTCAACACGATCAAAATCAACCTTGGAAACAAGGTTGGAGGGGGCCTGTGTATGGGAATCTCTCTTACCCTACATATCCACAGTATCCTGCAAACATTTCCCAATTACTACCTAGATTTAACCCACCACAGATGCAAGCTTTACTCCCACCTCCTATACAACAACAATTTACAACCCCCTTGAACCCTAACCACCAGCAACAAGTACCTATAAATGCCAATCAACAACCACAAAACCAAGCTTCCCACAACCCTCTGAGACCAACAACAATCCCTACCCAACCAATCCCTAACCCCAATAATCGACCCACCCACCCTATTTAGAATACATAAGTTCAAACCTTTCCCACCTATGAAATTCAACTATGATCAGGGAAAACTGTAAATCAATCAAATCCTGGAGTAATAATTCAGGAAGAAAATGATAATCATTCTGAGGAAGAAAATACTCAAACCACCCCTGTAGAAGAAGAGACTTCCCCTCCTATTCCAATCACTTCTCAATCTATACGAGTACCTCAACAAGCTAATCTTCCACCCTACCCTGAAAGACTATTAGTGAAGAAACCTGGCCCACCCTTGCGCAAAGATATAGAGGATGAATTACGAAATGTATGTATAAAAATACATCTTCTGCAAGCCATTAAGGATATCCCCATATATGCCAAAATCATAAGGGGTCTTTGCCTTAAGAAACCATGAAGGAAGAAGAAGGAACCTCCCCTTGTTCAAGTGGTGGGGCAATTATCTGAATTTATTTCTTATATGCCATACAAATATAATACCCTGGGAACCCAGTAGTCATTATTGAAATTAATGGTATTTCTTTACCAAACACACTCATTGATTTGGGTGAAACAATTAATGTAATTCATTTTGACACTATGCAAAAGCTCCAAATCAACCATTTAAGACCAACCCAAACCATGATAGAGTTGGTAGATAATTCAGTTATTAGCCCTGTAGGAAGTCTAGATGATGTCACAGTCACTCTAGCTTATTGGGAATATCTAGTAGACTTTCTAGTCATCTACTCTAAATCATCCTCCAAACCAAGACACCATGTGGTTCTTGGACATCCTTGGATGGCCACAGCAGGTGCCTTTATCAGTTGTCGATCTGGTGAGATGACTATATCCAATGGCACACATAGCCAAAAGCTTGTCTTCTTTCCTCCTGTCCAACCAGTACAAGAAATACCTGTCTAGTTATAAAACCCTTATGGAGAAGAAGATTGCATCAGACCCCTTTTAACACTTGAACAAGTAAGAGGAATGCAAGAACAATCAGATGAACAAGTATTAAGTTTATTCTTGGCTAATACAAATTGTATTGAATACCTGAGGTCTTTTGCAGAGTTATCACACATTTTTAGTTCTGAATTTCAACAAACTTGGCTCCGTGAGATCACTCAATTATATAATTTATCACCATCTCCCTCAGAGAAGGAATAAAGTACTGAACTTGTTGAGATTAGCCAAGGAAAACATTTGTATATCAACTCTAGTTTGGAACCAGAACAAAAGAAACAAGTAATTGAAATGCTCCAAAGACAATTTGATGCCTTTGCATGGGATTATACAGACATGAAAGGCATTCACCTTGACACATGCACACATCATATCTACACTAATGACCAAATCAGACCAGTTAGACAGCCTCAACGAAGGATGAATCTAGCCCTTAAAGATATTGTAAAAGAGGAATTGAAAAAACTCCTTCAATCCAACCTCATATACCCCATTTCAGATAGTCAATGGGTGTCTCCACTTGTCATAGTTCCCAACAAAAATGGTAAGTGGAGAATATGTGTAGACTTTGGGGAGATGAACAAAGCCACCCATAGGGATTATTTTCCCTTAGCATTTATTGATCAGGTGTTGGATACCTTGTCCAGAAAGAAGTATTTTTCGTTCCTAGATGGGTTTAGTGGTTATAACCAAATATAAATAGCACCTAAAGACCAAGAGAAGACCACTTTCACCTGCCCATGGGGAACCTATGCTTATATGGTTCTTCCTTTTGGACTTTGCAATGCCCTAGCCACTTTTCAAAGGGTTGTCCTAGCCATTTTCTCTGACTTGACCAATGATTGTGTGGAAGTATACATGGATGACTTTATAGTCCATGGAAAAGACTTCCAGGAAGCTTTGACCAGTCTAGAAAAGGTCTTGATTAGGTGTAAGGAAAATAATCTTTCCCTAAGTAGTGAAAATTCAAAGATGATGCTCACTGGAGGTATTGTTTTGGGACATCACATCTCTGGTTCTAGAATGAAAGTTAATCCGAAAAAGATTCATATTATCACACAAATCAGAATACCTTCCTCACAAAATGAAGCTCGTAGCTTTTTAGGGCATGCTGGCTACTATAGAAGATTCATTCCAAATTTTACAAGCCTAGCTACCCCTTTATTCAAGTTATTATTTGAAGAAGACGAATTTAAGTGGGATGATGAATGCCAAATATTTTTTGAGATTCTAAAAGAGAAATTGTCAACTACCCCTGTATTAAGAGGACCAAATTGGTCCCTTCCTTTTCATATCTATACTGATGCCTCAGACACAACCCTTGGGGCAGTTCTTGGAAAAAGGGAAAATCAAATGCCTTATGCTATTTACTTTGTCAGTAAAAATCTGTCTCCAGCTGAAGTTAATTATACGTTCACAGAAAAAGAATTGCTAGTTGTGGTCCATGCTATTAATAAATTTAGACACTATATTACAGGATATCAAGCTTTTGTACACACTGATCATTCAACCATCAAATTCTTAATGAAAAAACCTATAAAAAATCCTAGAGTTACAAGATAGATGTTATTATTACAAGAGTTCAATATCAACATTATTGATAGACCTGGTAAGGATAATCTTGTGACTGATTTATTATCTAGAATGATTCATCTGGAAGATAACGCACCAGTAGAAGATAAATTTCCTGATGAAAATTTGTTTTCTATTTCTACATTCACTTCTTGGTATGCATATGTAGCTAACTATCTTGTGACAGGGAAGATGCCTTAGAAATTGTCTCCAAGAGAAAAACATAAAGTAATTCAGCTAAGTGCAAACTACATGTGGCACGATGATTGTCTCTACAAAACAGGACCAGATTTGGTAATCAGGAGATGTGTAAGGGAAGATGAAATTCATTATATTTTTCAATCCTACCATGATTGTTCTTTTGGAGGACACTTCACAGACAAGAGGACCTCTTATAAAGTTCTGCAATCTGGTTATTATTGGCCTCATATTTTCAAAGATGCTAAAACCTATGTATCCAATTATGATGAATGCCAATGAATGGGTAAGCCTACTTCACGAGACCAAATACCACTTCAAGCCCAAGTATTCATTGAGCATTTCGAGAAATGGGCATTAGATTTTGTAGGGCCCATTAACCCTGCATCTAAAAAGAAAAAGTACATACTTGTATGTACTGACTATGTGACTAAGTGAGTTGAAGCAAAAGATTTACCAGCTGCAAGTGAACAATCAATGGTAGATTTCCTTTTTAATGACATCTTTACTATATTTGGTGTACCTCGAGAAATTGTGATTGATCAGGAAACTCAATTTACCTCTAATCTAGTCAAAGATTTTACAAAACAGTACCAAATTAAACACAGGAAATCTACACCCTACCATCCACAGGCAAATGGACAAGTAGAATCTACCAACAAAGTTATTGAGTCCATTCATACCAAAACAATATAGCTACACCACAAGGACTGGGCTGACAGATTACTAGAAGCCTTATGGGCTTATAGAATCACCTGGAGAAATACAACAGGACATACACCCTACGAGTTGGTGTATGGGAAGAAGGTACTTCTCCCCATAGAATTCTAGATCAAAACCTTCACGACTGCAGTACAAGTTGGCATGAACTTGGATGAAGCCCAACAACAAATACTCTTGTAGATTAATGAGGTGGACGAAATCAGGCAGGAATCACTTCAAAGAACCACCCTCATTCAAGAGCAGAGAAAAAAATGGCATGACAAGTATCTCAAAAAGAAAAAAATTCAACAAGGAGATTGGGCTCTATTGTATGATAGAAAATTCAAGAACTTCAAAAGTAAGTTAACTACTCGTTGGATGGGACCTTACGAAATTGACACTATCTATGACAATGGTTTAATCTGGATAAAGACAATTGATGAACAACAAACACCACTACTTATGAATGGTCACCGGTTGAGAATTTATAAAAAACCCTTATCAAAAGAGGAATTTTTGACTCGTATACTACAAAATTCAGATATGCAGGTGATTAGTAAGGAACAAGACCTTCCTACTGATCCACATTGATTGATTGGTTTATTTTTTAAAACTTTTGTACATAGGTGTGGATTGTGTTTTGTTAATAAGCTGAAGGTAACAAGGGATTCTTACCTCCTTTTGTTTTACTTTCACATTTTATCTTTGTAAGTAGATTTCTATAATTTATTTGATCCTTCAAGAACTTTCTAAACATCGGTTTGTAGGCATCAACAATACTCTGTTCTGCTCCAGTACTAGTAGTCCTGTGCTAGTCCTGTACCAGAAGTCTGTCCTTATACATTACTATCGGGACACATCACCTAATTGATAAGGAATACTACACATATTTCAAAATCTTATGTCAATTAATATGAAGTATGAAGCCATGAAGCAACCACTTAAGTTGGAACCAAGAAGCCGAATGTAGCATCAAATGACAACCCTTATGAAGAAATAATTTCTTTTGGTTATGTTGCTGACTAAAGGGAAGTATATTTAATTTCTTTTGGTTATGTTGCTAAAAGGGAAGAATTTTTAATTTCTTTTGGTTTTGTTGCTAGCTAAAAGGAAGTATTTTAATTTCTTTTGGTTCTATTGTTTGAAAAAGAAGACATAATCTTTACCTATGATTGTTAAAAGAACCATGCTTAATCTGCTTTAAAGTCTAGAGGTTGCCTTTATCCAGTATTTTAGCATGATTAAAGGGATACAAACTATATTAGCCTACATGTAACTATCTCACCCTAACTAGACTTCAATAGTATTCATTGGATTATCTTTTATAAAGAGTAACATATGAGTATATGAACACTCTTTGTTATGGGCACACTAGGAAAACTTTTATGGAAGAGGATGTATCAGTACCCTAAGGTAACTTTAGGTCATTCTCTTATGGAGAAACTCAGACAAAATTATACATATGGATCTAATGTGCAATACATAAGTTTATTTTTCCTTCAGACAAATCTTTAAAGACATCCAAATAAGAGAATATACCTTCCAACCCAATACCATCCCAGCCTGTAAAAAGGTTTTCAGAC
Source organism: Picea engelmannii (assembly GCA_009831015.1). Taxonomy (NCBI): domain Eukaryota; kingdom Viridiplantae; phylum Streptophyta; class Pinopsida; order Pinales; family Pinaceae; genus Picea; species Picea engelmannii. The sequence continues at coordinate 17,882 of WSFP011403221.1, read as the reverse complement.
GAGCCTCCCTTGTCACCATGAAAAAACACTCTTTAATAAAACTCAAAATAGGTGATTATGGACAAGAAGCCTATGATGGAAAAAATGTTTAAGAGACTAACCCGTCGGGATACTGAACAGGTCTGCTGGCAGCAGGTACCCGTCTGTGGTATGACAAGGCAAACCCATCAGGGTACTGAACAAGCCTGTTGGCAATGGGGCATTTTTCCTGGGGAAGGGATGTCTCTCACTAATTATCACAACTACCCCACCGGAGTACTAAACAGACTTGCTGGCAGTGGGTTCTAGTTGAGAAATGTCTCATCTATACTTTTCTGATTGAAAAATTCACTTTTTTCATCTAAAAAAATGAACTCTACAAGCAAAGGTCACTGTTGACATTTATGAGATACAAACTCCAAATTAACAGACAAGACAATTACTACAAGCAAATTTCCATTTGAGAATTACCCTAAGTCAACTTTACCGGTCTGACATCTAAAGCCTACATTACCTAAGAAGGAAATTTCTTAAGAGTGGAGCTCTAACTGGGGAGTCTAATATACTTATACTGTGAAATTTATCCATAACATCTAATGATAGTAAATCTCTGAAGCAAGTTAGGTTGCATCTGTTCTTCTGGAAGAAATATAAAAACCTCTCTGTTTTCACTGGTGAATGCTACCCTTGTTAATAAGTCATCAAAAGAAAGGCAATTTCAATTTTTTAGGCATGTGATCATATGCTAGGTGATAAATGTACTTTTTGGAATTTGATTTGGTTTCTTTTCTCTTATCATCTTTTCTCCATTATGATATAGAGTGTTGAGTCTTCTTGCATAAGGATATGCAATATCCTTGGCATGGAGGAGGGTCAAAGAGATCCTTCATAACTCTTTTTCAGACTCACATCTCATCTTCAGAAACCAACATGTTCACCCTACAACCCTGCAGAACCAGACACAAAAGAGGATAAGCACAGAATAAAGAAGTTTCATGAAGTACAGGAAATTCTAGTACCAAGCTTCCAGAAAACTCCAACCTAAAAGATGAACTCTGACAATCTACAAGCTTCAAATACAAAAGTAGTCACATATGCTATGGGTATTGATTATACAATGGTAAAAACAAAGGTAACATGGCATTATTTATTTTCCTTTGCTTATAAAACTACAAGAGTGTAAATTCTAACCTTGTACAATATCTACTGCAAACTGATATTCATAAAAGAATAGAAAAGATGCAATGGAAAATACAAACATTACACAAAGATTTTTCACCTGGAAACCCAAACCGGGAAAACGAGCATATATTATATTCATACAATTGTGTTACAATGTTTACAATACAATATACATATATGAGCCAGCAGCATCCAAAACCCTAACCCAATGACCTGGATTAGTCCAAAACCCTAATTCCTTAACCGGAAATAGAAAACCATCAGCAAAAACCATGTGCCGAAAACCACCTAATATCATGTGGTCCCGGAAATATGTCGACCCGAAACCGACGAAAATATGTCAGCCCAAAAAAACAATTTTGGGGGCGCTGCCCCCGAACCCCCGCGCGGGGGGTTCCGCCCCCCTGCACCCCCTGAGGGGGGACCTAGTGGCCCCCCCTCTTACCCCCCTGCGTGCCTGGCGCAGGCGCTCAGACACTACTACTCGTGCAAAGAATATAACACATACCCAACAAAGAGGTATGAAAACATATACTAGATCTTATGACCTTAATATTAAAACCATGCACCTAACTATCACTTCCCTCATACCCATATGCCTAACCTTAATCAATCCTCTCATTACATAAGCGCTTGAAAATGATTGAAGGAAAAAACACATCAAAAGTGTGAATATGGAGAATGTCTAGTAATGATGAACCACAAATGTGCTTCGTCCTTAAGAAATCATGAATGTATCTCGTGTCATGAGCCACGATTCAACATCAAATTCACCGCTCATAAGTCCAATCACCTGTCCCAAACAAAAATGATGCTTCGACACCCAACGTTTCATCCCCATCATTGCACTAACGGGCATAAATGAAATGGCTTATCTAGGTGGCAAAGCCATCCAGATGAGCCTCATCTTGTCTTAATTTTCCTTTACGACATATTTACTTAGACTCACCATCTGAATTAGCAATGCCATCACCATAGTTGTTTTGTTGTTACCAACTTTTCTCCAGTTCTGAGCTTACTCCTCCCTGCGATCTCCGGTACCAAACCCTTACCCTCATCAGCTGACTAAATCGTTGCGCTATAGCCCAATTTTTTTCTCACAATTTATAAAGATGGTTGTAAGTAGACATGAACCAATCTTACAAATTTATAGAGAGACCAAGGAGTTCCAACTGTGTAGAGAGAAGTATGCTAGAGTGGGATGGATGCCATTTTTGGAGAAATTCACAGGCTGTCATGAGAAGGTATCTCACGCATTTATTCAGGGTTATGATGGAGAGATTGTGCACATGGGAAATCTGCAACTAACAATCAATGAAGAAACCTTAAGGGAAGCCATGGGATTACCTAACAGAGGAGCCAAGTATTTCAAAAGAGTAAGAATCAACAAGGAAATGTGCCAATGATTTTTGAAAGAAGACCATCAACACCCTGATTGGAAAAAGGGGATTCCTAGGAACTATATCAAGGAAGAATATCATCCAATGATTTCTAGTCTTCAATGATTCCTCACTTGTGAGGGAAAGTATGTTGTAACCTTCATATATCATCTTAGGCTTCTATTACACTTTGAAGGAGTCCCTAAAATTGATTTCCCATATTTTTTAGGGATGAGTCTGAATAAGATGGTAAGAGGTGTCAAATCCCTATCCAAAAATGAGAAGACTAGCATTTACCATCAAGGTCATTAAAAACAAACAAAATTGTTCTAAAATCATTGTTGAAATATCATACCTTTCCTTTAGGGATACGATTCCATGAGGCTATTTTTGAATTAATATTGGTAGTGGCTGCCTCTACATTTTTGAACACGACAGAGCCTGTGGTCTTTTGCCTCTTATCATAAGCTTGCAGTCTGTCAATTTTCTTGGTTAACACAGTCACCTGGTCCTCCAAGGATTTGATTTGGGATTGCAATAGAGGGACATCTGAATAGTATCATTCGAGCCAAGAGTTGCATTCAATGCACTGTGGTTGATCATGCCGAGTCACTGCAGGTGAGGGATCTTTTAAATTACCAGGGGTTCCACTGTCAAACTTGATCCCAGGGAAGTTGGCGTCATCTTTAAGGCACGGCGGGAGATTGGATACGTAGTCATAGGGTTCAACAGAACAGAGGCCGTGTGAGTATGGGTACTCCTCGGTCAGAAATCGCTCAATCTTAGAATCCAAATCTTCACTCAAAAAAATGGGCTTTTGGTCTGTATTTTGTTTGGGTTTATTACGAGCACACCTAGATACCCAGCGCACAACCTTCTTACCCTTGCTATTAGCATCGGTATTACCCTTGCCCTTTTTTCTTGTAGGCCTCTTAACAGGATTAGCATTGTCTTTCGAACATGGGTCAGGAAGGGTGTAAGGTAGGTTAGCGTTCGGGTAGGTCGAGGGTTCAACAGTGGGTAAGAGTGTAGGAGGGGGCCCAACAGGCCTGAAAAGGGTTTCGGTGACCAACGTATTGTCCACTTGACCAAATTCGGGAATGGAAAATCCATTCCTCAACAAGAAAGCTTACCAACAGTCTCCACTCAACCTCAAATGATGGACTATGATCATTTTTATCAAACAATGGTGGAAGAGGCTGGAGTCGGCCTTCTCCCTCTTAAATCGTTTGGCCATTTTATACAAACTGTGAAGGAGGAAATGAGGCATATTCAAAGGAAAATTTATGAAACTCATAAGCAGTCATAGGTGGTATAGGAACACTAAACCATATCTACCTTCACATGTGATGAATTGCTTAATAATGGCCAACAAATCATGCCATCGAGATTTAAGGGTTGTAACCGACATACCTTTTTCACAACTGATAATTTTCCTTGAGGTAAACAGGAGTGACCATGGCACTTCATCCACCTTCAAATTATTAAACCATTTATGCCCCTTAGCTGGCAAACCAATGGCTGAGCTGAGGAATTCCTCATTCAATTCGAGTTGGATGTCCCCAACTTTGGCCCTGCATCCAGCAAATGTGAGGGAAAATTGTTGAGCGACTGCGAGGTTGAAACTCTCGAATTTCTCAATGAAAACTAACCATTCGTTCCTCTCCAGGTCCTCTCAGGTGTTATCAAATAACAACAACGTTTGGATGTCGTTGGGTTCTATGCACACTACAGGAGCCATAGCATAGAGTCAACAGGGTAACAGGTGAGGGGGTTTGATAGGGTAAACACATAACTAATTTCCCACAGGCTTTCCCAAAACAAGCAGAGGCAACCTGAGGTGCAAGGAAGACGTTAATGCTTATGCGTGCGAGGGTGGTGCAGTGAATTGAAACCATGCAAAACTATCATGTTGGCATGTACAATCGACGATGCCTTGGTAACAATTTCATTCAAATCACAATCCAAAGCATTGTAAACCAAAAGTCAAATGGATTACCATTGAAAACCATGACAAGTCGATCCAAATGTTTGAACAAACAATAGCATTTGTATGATTTAAAACAAAACAAAATGTCGAATATTGCACCAAATATTTAATCACAAAGTTAATGCATTCTATGAAACCATTGCACCAAGGATTTAATCAAAGACACCAAAAATCATTGCATCATGAACTTATAAATTGAAACCATATTAACAAGATGCAAAGTGAATAAGGTTTGGTGTTTTGACAAATGTATGACCTTTAGAGGTGAAAAAATATATGACCACATGAACAAAAAGATTCATAATAATCCAAAGATGATTTTAATGCCATCAACATGACTTCCAACTCAAGGTTTTCATTCTTGCATTCGTGAAAATGAAAATGAAAGGAAGGTGTGCAAAAGCGAAAGATAATAGTGTCGTTTTGTTTGAAGAATTGCGACGAGTATTGAGGGTTCAAAACCCTTGTGTGGGCAGCTTGTAAGGAAAGATAAAATTGCAAAGTGGCTACCAACATGGTGAAAGGGATTTTGTAAACCATTTCACCAATAACTGGTCAGGAATGATTTCTTTGATCAACCCTCATCGTCGTATCCTTTCATGAATGTGATCAGAGATATGCACAGAGTTGGTTTGACAAAGAAAAGTCAAGAGTTTCGTACCTGTCTCATAACAAATATGTAGTTGAAAGTGCGTGAGAAAGTACATGATAAGGGACTTGAAATCTTGGAAAGAACCATGTGGAAGTTCAATATACCACTTGGATATTGATCCCATAAGTGTTCGCTGGAAAAGACGTAAACATATAGAATCGTCCATTAAGAAGTTTGATGAAGAACATAAATAGAAAGTCAAGACATGGTTATTTGGGTCTTCTCCGGGTTTACCATCAAACTTTGGAATATCAGAAGGTAATTTAGCAGGAATCACTGGCCAAAAAGGAGAATGTAGTATAGGATCGTTGGTCAACTGAGACAAGTTTGGGAGATCTAGAGCTGCAAGGAAAGGTAATCGGCGGTTAACCAGAGGGTGATATTGGTGTGGAATAGGGATACTAGTAGGACCATAAATTGGGTTGGATGGATAATTGTATCCAGTAGGTCCCCCTATATATGGTTGTTGTTGACTAGGATAAATAGGATTCGATGATGGTTGAGAAGCATTTGCAAGTGGAGGATAACCTGATGGGTTCTGAGGATTGTAAGTCAGATAATTTGTTTTCCCATAAGAGAGGTAAACATTTTTTCCATGAGGAGGATACACATTAGTCCCTTAGGAAAGATAAGGTTGTTGTTGTCCTTGAGGATGTTGTCCCCCAGAGAATTGTGGATTTCCTGGGAAAGGAATGTTCCAATGATTTTGCGTTGTAGGTGCATTATGTCCATACAATGGGTGATGGAATCCAGGCTGAGGTTTCCCCCCAAGTTGAGGTTGTGTCCCGATTTGAGGTTGACCCCAAAATGGAAGTTTCCCCCCAACGTGAGGTTGGGTGCTGACAGGAATCTAGAAACCAGAAGTGAATGAATGACCGGTGCCTCCAATTGGATTAGAGCCACCAAGACTAGCTCCTCCAAATAAAGGTGTAGGTATATAACTAGCAACGACGTTATATCCAGGCGGAACAAAAAGTCCAGAAACTCTGGGTGTAACCTGAGAAGTGTTAGAAATGGAAGGATTTAGAGCTCTATACCCAGGGGGAAGTGATGGATTTGGTCGAAGTGGTGTTCCAATTGGATATTGGAGAGGTGTCACATTACCGGCAGCGATAGTAGAATGTGCCATCTGGATAATAGGGTTTGAGTGAGAACCAATAAATAATTGATCTGCAATGATGATGACATTACTGGTCATACTAGTAAAGTGGTCTAAAGGTACCATGTAACTAACAGATGTCTCAGGCACTTGTGATGCCATAGTTCGATCGGGACTCGCTCCTAGGTTACCGTACAAGTCACGTACTATCAAAGGGATAGAACCAAAACCAGAGGTTCCAATAGTATGAGTCAAGGTCCTAAATGATTCACTTTGGAAAAGTGGATCCTCTACTCCAGATCCCATGTTAGGTCTGGTGGGTACTTCAGTATCATCAATAACAACAAGTTCTCCAGACAAGTTCATTCGAAGCAGACGTAGATCTCATCTAATACTCAAAGCTGAGTTGATGGGAATTTGAAAAGCTTCCAAAGAGTGTGTGCTTCCAACCTCAGAACCTAGTTTGTTATGAGCCTCAGGAGGGCCTTTCAAAGAGTTGGGAAGCAAAGGTAGAAAAGCCTCTGGATCTTCCAGGGGTAGCCCTTGCATGCTACGTGAACAGTGGAGGCCGATGTTTCTTGAGCTAAGTAAACAACGAAAAAATAAATCTATGGATGACTAATCGAAAAGAAACAACATACACTAATAAATCTAGGAATCAAATGAAGAAAACAAAACCTTCTCTCGATGACCGTACTAGTTGGTGATGAAATCCAACATTGTTTGATCAAGTTAAGAAGGGGAGAGAATATGAGTGGGTGGAACAATTACGATGGCGACCTGCTTAACAAACTTACTCCTTGGTGCAAGATTCTACACAGTAATCGTGGATTTACCCTCCAAGGAGCCCGAGTGAGTTTGACCACCATCTGTTCCAGGTACAGTGAAGACTTTCCTTCACCATCACCTCGTGTAAAGACCCTAAATATTATGGCTACTAAGGAAACCAATTCGCAGTCAGCCCCTGCGCGGGTACAGTCAACAGTCCAACCCGAACATATGGGAAGGATAACAAGTCTGAAATCCTTTGAGATAACTAAGGACAAGTGGACCGGTAGAACTCCAGAGGACCCCAAACAGATTCGAAATTCACAAAGCACCGAGACCAAATGAAGACAGTTGAACCTCAAGAAGAACCCCCAATATACGATCTGTCTAGTATGAATGGTTGAACCACAGAGGGATAGTCTATGTAACTCTCCCAAACGCAACCTCGTGCATAACCCCTATGTGAGAGGGGGATCCTAGAAAGCTTATACAAAAATTGGACTTGCTCTCCCTATCACAAGATGTTAATTTTTGTTTTGAGTGTTTTGGAGAGTTGTACTCATAGCCTAATCCAAAGCGCTAATCCTAGTCTAATGTTGGTGGAATATTCTAAAAAAAAAATGTTCTAGATCAATTTTAATTAGCATTGATTTTCATGGTTGTTCTTTACTCAGAGGTGTATGAGAGTGAAACTGATGATATTATGACTCAATTCCCAAAAAAATTATAAGAAATGATAAGCATTATTTTCTTTCAATGAATGTCTACTTAAGGGAAGGAGAAGGAATTTTCCTTTCACTATCAAGCACTAAGATGCAATAACCTCATGCAATTGTTCTCAATCAAGAATCCAACATAATGCTAAAATATTCAAAAAATGGTTCTAGTATAAAAAAACCAATCGTGTAAATATAACCTTTTGTTTAAATGTGAATAATAATCAACTTGATGTAAATCTTCCTATGTCAATTAGACTTCAAGATCTGTGAGATTTAAGCAATCAGAAGCAAACTTCACATAAACAAAAAGACAGTCTCACTATGATCAAGTAAGAAGAAAAAAATGAAACCAAAATTGCAAAAATAAAACCAAAAACTCAAACAGGAGGAATTTCTTGGGAGAGATGACCTCAAAGATCAAATGGAACTATACATAGATCTCTGAATTTCCTTACAACAACTTTCAGACAATCAGATAAATGATAAAGTAGTAGATCGACTCCAAATATCAAAGAAGAAGAGTGACTCAAAGCAAGGAAGAGAGATGTTAAAAATCCAAACAAAACATCATAAAATTCTTAGAAATCAAAAGGTTGGAGGATGAACAAAAGAAACATTGAGATAGTAACAGTCTTGAGCAGATGAATCAGTAAAAGTTACACTCGAAGATGGATTCCCAAATAATTTTTCAACAAAAAAAGACCAACGCTCTGGTGTCAAGGGCACCAGAGTGTTTCATCACTCTGTGGGAGCCTGCAAAGGAGTACTATTTCTCTAGATGTAAAGGTAGGGGAGCACTAGCCTCTGAGAAAAAAAAAATTTCCTAGAAATAAAAAAAAAATCAAGAAAAATCTGAAATTCAGTGTGTATGGGATGAATCCAAAAACCAAAAACACATCTAAGAACCAAAAAAATACAATGAACATGATCTAAAGGTGAGCAAAGGCCAAAAACAAGACCAAGGAAGGAAACCAAAACTAAAAGCTTTGATCCCCAGTGGATTCACCAATTTCTGTTACAGGAAAACCCCCCTATGGATAGGTGAACTTCCTCTTGGATCCTAGACCCCTATAACCAAGACAAAAGGGTCCTAACGTTGGACACTGTCATTCCTTCTAACGAAGATAAACTAGTCAACGAAGAAGAATAAAGGAGTATATGTACCTTTAACGACGTTTGTCCTTGCTCAATCTAGGTTGATCTTGATCTCCAAGCTCTTCAGAAGGGCCTACAATCCAATGAGTAGCAACGACAAAACATACTTCCTATTCTACCATGATTAGCTTCAAAATAGATCTGTCAAAAGAAACAAGTTCATGAAATATACAGAAGCTTGAAGGAAATAGGCCAAGAACACACACACACACACACACACATATTAATGAAAACAAAGAAAAGTTCTTACAACTGTAGATGCAGATGCAACAGCCTCGCCAAGCTCTCTTTGTCCAAACCCTTGCTCAAAATTTCCACGATCAAAATGAATATACTTTCATTAATTATTCTCCCTTATGATATCACAAGTTTGATGCCTTCCATGTCTCTCCCTTTCACCATGAGGAGGCCTCCTTATATAGGCCTTGAGAGGCCCAACCACCTTAGAGATTCTTGGGATAGGTTGAGGATATTTGTCCATTAGTTGTGGATCCTCCCTAAGATCCATCCTTGACCTCAAATTTGAATCAAAATGACTTCAGAAATAAGGGGGATTCTCCCCTGATTTCCTCAACAGCACAATGCTCCCCTAGAATGGTGCATAGAGCGTTGCAATTCTCCCCCAAAGGAAGGAAAGGAGCGCTAGTGCTCCCTGCTAGTGGGTAGGGGAGCATTTCCCTTCAAAAATGATTTTCAAGTGGTCTTCCTCAAGGAAAATGCTTTGTACTCTTCATCAAATGACATATCCTTATTTTAACCAGTCTCTGAGCATGTCTCAAGTGTTCTTGTGATGCCGTTTGAGATGCGACATAGGTAAAATTACAGTATGATATTTGTGACACTTGTGATGTTTGCGACATTTGTAGCCAAAGTGCGACACTTGAAACACTTGCAATGACGACAATAGGTCATCATTGAACTGAGTAATTTTAATGTGTAACACTCCACCATGAGCGCACCATCACTCCCCATCGACAAGGAACCCAATTCAATCACAAGTGTAGGTTCACTAACAAAAAGTCACAATAGATACGAGAAAAAAAAATATGGTGCATACACCTCCAAGAATGAGGCAAGGCCATTCGGTAGGCCATGGGTCCCTTCCTTTCCACCTTCCTTTCCACAACTTCGAAAGGCCCCACAGCCTAGGAGAGGGTTAGCACCTATTCCAAATTTAATTGGACTCTGGTGTGGTTTCATCTGCAATAAAAACTTGGTTATCAACTTCATAGTGGCAATCAATGCAATGCGCATAAACATAAGCTTTTTGTTGATGTTGCACTTCTTTAGTCCTTATTTCTTATCGGTTGTACTTGTTCTTCCATTTCTTGGATCGCTTCTAGTCCTATCAGGATCCCATCCTTGAGTCTATCCAAGATCAAGGGAGTCCGATACGGTTTCCCGTAGATAAATGCGATGGTGCCATCTAGACGATACCTTGTTGGTTGTCGTCGCATGCAAACTCAACCAGCGGCGAGAACTTTTCCTAATGTTTCTGTCAGTCCAATACACACATACGCAACACAACCTTCCAAATTTCATTTGTTCCTTCAATTATCATGTCTATATCAGGGACATGATGTACTAAAGTTCAGTGGTGTTCCCAAGGCCTCTTGGGAAACTCGTCCAAAACGTCTTTCGAACATCAATTCCCTTATCAGATATGATTCTTTTGGTACATCTGGCAGTCTCAAAATATTGTTGATATAAAATCTAGTTATACCTGGCACCTAATGCATCATATGCACAGGGACAAAGGTGCACCCTCTTCGTCAGAGTGTCAACTACCACGAAAATAGAGTCGTTCCTCCTTGTTGTTAAGGACAATCCCAACAATAAATTCCATCGAAATGACCTCCCATTTCGAGTTCGGAAAAGCGTGTGATTGTAGTAATCATTCTGGATGTCTACATTCAGCCTTCACTCACTGACATCCTAGACACATCGTCATGTAGATAACCATGTCTTCCTTCATCCCTACCAGATGAATGAGGGATTAAGGTTTTCCCCCATCTTCATGAATCCAAGATGAGCCATGTACATTTCTCTATGAGCTTTGTTTCAAGATCAAACCTCTCAATTTCTCATTGGGTGGTAAGTAAATCCGGTCATTATATCTTATTAATCCATCATTGTCCACCGTAAATCCCTCAAAGTTTGGTACCCACAAGGTGTTTTTTTCGACAAATTCCTTCACCTCTTGAGGCCAGTCATTGTTTCACTGTAAAGTTAGAATCCCTTCATGTACATTTGTCTAAAAGAGGTATCACTGAAAACATGTATCATCTCCAACTCATCACATCAACTACTCTATTCATTATTCTCTTTATGTATATATTCTCTAAATTGTACGTGCTAAGCAATTTTGACCAATGCCTTTCATCGTGCATTCAAGTCACTTTGCATAAAAATGCGTTGTAAACCATTGTGGTCCATTTTTAGTTCAAATTTTCGTCTAAACATGTAGTGTCTCCACACTCTTAGGGTCTCCTCTTAGTGTCTCCTCATGGCTTATTAGCTTCCTTGAGGTTTAAGCAATCACTCGAACGTCTTGCATCAAGATTTTTCCTAAGCCTTCCTTGGATGCATCAGTGCACACAAAGAAGTTCTTGTCCATTTCAGGTACTTTTAGTATTGGCGTTGTCGACAATAGATCCTTGAGCCTCTGAAAGTATTCCATGCATTTATCGGTCCACATAGTATTCTTTTTTTACTTCTGCAAATCCATAATCGGGTTTTCTATCTTCAAATCCTTCGACGAATCATCGATAATATCCCGCTAAACCCATAAAGCTATGCACTTCAGTGACATTCATCATCACAGGCCACTCCACAATAGTCTCTACCTTCACTGGATCGATAGTGATGTCTCTGTCAGAGATAACATGCCTTAAGAAATGAATCCTCGATATCTTTGTGACTGCTTCCCGGAATTTATTCTGACGCAACATTGTAGTACCAAGCATTAAAGTTCGTTTTGATATTCCATCATTAGAGAAATATCAAATGTCATCAAGGAATACTTGACAGTAGTCAAGCAGATTCTCCATGATGCATCCTTCTTCTGTATGAAATTAACATAAGGCGATACACTTAGATGTATAATTCATAGGTCTATCAACTCCTTCATTTTCACTTTCAACCCCTGTAACTCAGGGGTCGACATACGATAAATCCTTCTTCCCATTAGTTCAGTTCCAGGTTTTATGTCGATGGTAAATTCCATCCTGGCTTTAGTGACATTCCTGGTAATTCTTCTAGGAATCACATCCACAAACACTCATATGAATGAAAGGTTTTCTAATCCTTCCTCCATGCCCTTGACGTTCGGCACTAAGTATGCATAAAACTTGCATCCTTGCGTGTTCTCTCTTGTAGTTCTAGGGAAGAAATGAACCTCAGGGATACTCGTTTTCTTCCTACAATCATACTTATTTGTCCTTCATCGTCAGTCCAACTCAACCTCCTCAAATTACCATTGAGTATCCCATCATGTGATTCCCACCAGTCCATATTGATCATGTCGTCATAATATCTTAAAAATCATGACGTAGGTCGGACTTCATTACACTATCCCCATGTTAAAGAAACACTTCATACCCCTTCCTCCAACCATCCGGTTGGAACCCAAAGCCATTTCGGTGAACCTAAACTCATCTGGTTCATTGCCTCTACCTAAACCCCTTCAGCGAGGTACTAGAATTAGAGCTCTCGATAGCATCGAGATCTAACAAATACTACAAGTTTTGTTGGCAACGATACATGACACCTCGAGAACAATGGAATGGTGCTCGGCTTGGCGGTTATTCACCACATTCAATGCTTCCTCAACTATGAGGCCTACTGGACTACATCGTGCAACATTCGAGGATTTTAAGTCCTCACCTTCACATGAAAGTTGGAGTTAAGGATGATCATGAACCTGTTGATCTCTAGTATTTTTGGGTTCAGATGCGGGGTGTTTCGAAGTAGCTCCAAATCTAGATCTTAAAATCCAACACCATACGACCAACCTGTCATAAGGAACTGATCTCATTGAGTTGGTGCTCAATGAATTCCTCTATCAAACTTCTACCAGAACTGTTCCTTGAACCATTCACATAAAAAATCTTTGACGACCATGTTTAACTGAGGTAGGAGGATCTTCCACCATACAAGAGTGCTCCTCTTGAGATGAAGGCCTTCATGCAGACGTTCATGCTAGAGTTCGAAATCGTGAAGCTCATCACCTTTCTCTCCAGCCATGCCTTGGTCGCTGAGCCATCTCTAGCACTCATGAACTCAGGAACTTAATCTTCTAGAGTTATCCGTGAAATCTACAAGTACTGGCTAGGATGTGTTGTGGGCCCTTGAGGTACAGGAAACCTGGACTCATCTCCATCCAGATGGATAATCAAGGCCTATGACATTCTGTGGAAGGACCTTGTGAGACCATCCACATCCCTTACAACAATTGACTCCTGCCCATGAACTTTTTATTCCCCTTGGGGTTTAGATTCCTAGGGTGGGGGCACTTTTGGAGGCATCGGACCTCTTTTCCCAACACCACGTTGTGAATCTCTATAGCATCCTCTAACTGTGATTACCACAAAGATAGGTTAATAATTCGATTAATGTTGAGTAATAATCAAGGGCTTAATTCAGTGGAAGGCATGGATATCCACAATCACAGGGTTTAACCTGCTCTGATACCATATGTAATGGCCCCCATCGTTATGACAAGGGTGCGAGAGTGGTCCATTTGTTTTAAAGGCGCAAGGAAAAATAGTTATAATCAACCATAAAACCAAATGATTTAAAGCGCACCGAAATTTCCACCAAGCTTCCTCTTTTAGCAACCCGATGGGTAAGGGAATAAGGGATACTTTTAAGATGAGTACGCCAAGTGCGAAAAATAGGAATTAAAGACATGAAGCCTAAATATACGCCTCGTCTCTTCGGTCATTTCTAAGAGTATGTAATAAACTAACACTCCCAAGCATTAGGAGAACCTAAGAGAGACCATCATGCAATATAAATTAACAGCCCCTTTACCTTAGGTATCCAAGTAGTTGATGAATATATCTTTAAAACAAAAAGGATTTATTCTAACAAATAACAAGAAGGATGGTACTAACATAGGCTAGCGCCTCATAATAGTCATCCTTAAATGTTTCTTTCACTGCTAGAGCCTCATCATAGTCTAGAGCCTCGTCATTATTTAGCCCTTGTGACCCTCCCGAAGGTTGAGGTGCTCCAGAGATATTTCATATCACACAAAAAAAATCATGAGTAATATTATCATTGTAAAATTCATTAAATCTATACCCAATAAGGAAATATTTGAGAGATATGAAGGTGATCTTCTAAACCTATCCTGTAAGGATGATATTGTATGCAAGGTGGAATCAATGAGATAAAATACAGGGAAATGACATATTCAATTATGCGAATACTATTGGTTGACAAACTACTCTTATGTGCCAAGAAAATAAATCATCATTAACATTAGGATGATACTGAATGCAAGGTGGAATCAATGAAATGGACATATTCAATTATACAGATACTATTGGTTGACAAACTACTCTTATGTGCCAAGAAAATAAATCATCATTAACATTTAGATGATGTCCCAATATCAACAACATACAACATCTCACAGCCCAAAATGAAATACCAAAACCTATATAGACCCTCAAAAGACAAACGAAGATCTCCASCATGGTACCCACGACCATTAGGTTTTCATTCGAATACCTAGTTAATAGACTTGCAACATCTCACAGCCCAAACTGAAATGCCAAAACCTCCTATACAAAATAATATAATATGGACCCTCAAAAGACAAACGAAGATCTCCAGCATGGTACCCACGACCATTAGGTTTTCATTCGAATAGCTAGTTAATAGACTTGCTACCGGTGGMCCGAGAAACTTSTCTCAAACAACACAGTGATAGTCTGTGCGATTAATTTGATCCATCGKTTAATCRTTATAATGTATACGAAACAAAAGTTTYCATAAGAAACGCACTAGCGTCCCATAGATCGTGAGCCTCAGAGTAAAGGATTTGATTTAAAGAAATCAGAGCACCAGACGGGTCTACGTTGTTAGGAGGGAATCGATACTGTTGGCTGGAATTTCGCTTCAGACAACCCGACACGTTTTTAGGAGGGAATCGATCCCTTCTACCCACTACGGTTAACGGTAAGGCAACGAAAATTACGCTGGTCACCTCCACATAGAAAAAGAAACAAAACTCGTCTCTAGCTAACTAAACGTTCACTGTCTATGAGATTCGAGTTTCAAGAGGACTCATACTACTGTGCGCAAGACCTATCTAGACTAGGCGTATGCAATATAATGAATACATAAAACAGTTAAAAATTTTACTAGATACTCAAACTTTTAAACAATCTCGTTGCAAAAAATCATCAATCATTTAAACATTTAACTGAGATTCTAATAAGTGTTCAACTACAACTACAGTAGTGTTTCAGATGTAAAGTATCTCATTGCACAAATATTCAATCATATTAAAACTTTAACCAAGATTATAATAAGCAATCAATTTCAACTACAATGGTAGTTCAGACGCAAGGATCTCATTGCAAAAATCTTCAATCATAATAAAAATTTAAACTAAAAATCTTCAATCTTATTGCAAAATCTTTAATCGAGGACCAGAACCGTACAAACATAAAATTAAATCTTAATACACTTAACATCTTTAGCAGGAATATTGTAACCTATGCTTGCCTGCTGATGTCCTTCGGCTGTTGGTGATCCTCCTCGCTCTTGCTTGCTAATCACTAAGACCTCACCGATACCTCCCAACTAACGTTAGGTGTATTGTTTTTCCCCCTGAGCCCCCCGAGCTACAAAGGGGCCATGCACACAAACCAAAGAAAGCTAGCTCCCAGCTCGCCTCGCAAGGTCAAGCTACCACTCTCTATCCGAGCTAGGAATCCCAACTCCCACAAGAAAAATCAGTCAAGAAAAATACTGCCAGAGTAATCTTATGCCTACTAGACGTGATCCATTCCTCTTCCCTATCATTCCTTTTATAGAGTTTTCTTAGTGACTTGTTTCCAAACGCACATTAAATTCTTTTTATTAATTTACTATTAGGAAAATTCTCCCTCGTACACTTCTCGATCCCTTAGTTGCACCAGAAATACATTTAATTAATTAATTTAAAATGCTAGTTTCGCTCACCCACCTATAAGAGTTCCTAAAAACACTCCTCGATGTCCCTTAATGACTGAAGCCTTTCTTAAAGCTTAGTTGAGTTTGAAATTAGAAATTTCTCTAGACTAAATTCTCTTCTATGTTCCACATTCCTTTTGTATTTAAGTTTTCCCTTTTGGAAATTTCATAATTATTAAACTTTACTCATGCAACATTTATTTTAAGGTTGACCAGGGAATAATGAGATATTTGTCTTCTAGGTACCTAGGTTCATCGACTCACTAGTGTTAAAAACCACGACGTTCCTTTCAAGACACACTACGTGATCCAAGGGTGACACTCTTCTTTTGACTGTTTTGGTAGACATCTGCCCTTGGAGTCAATAATTCGTCGGGCGAACTTGTGGGAGACTAAGGGCCTCTAAGGAATAAGGACCCTACCTTATTGTGTGCCCCTTAGAATCTTCATGGGTGACTGTCATAGTCTGCCCCCACGACATCGTGGATCTCTCGAACTAAGTAATCGTTAACCTTCAGTTCGAGCCACGGAAGCGGTGCGAGTAGGCTGTGGCAGGGCTGTTACCACACCTCTCCCTCAATATCTCTGACTGTCATGCGTGACCCCATTACTCCAAATGTGAGTCTAATTAACAATTTATTATGAGCCTACATCTATCAATGAACATGTCAGTGATATATAAACAACATCATAATATACCAGACATATGTCTCATTTGCACTAACATAAATGCTTAAACCATAAACCGTCCACTCCCTGACTCGATCTGGAGGCCAAGGAAGTCCATCGATGCCATCGACATTCTCAATCTATCTAGAGTCCTGCACACTCTGGAAAAAACCAATCAATAGCACATGTCAATACACATAAAATAAAATATATATCATCATATCCACAACATCATCATAGTCCGTGAGTGAAACAATCAATCATATATTGAATCAGATCACTTGCAGGCAAGTGTGCTCAAAGAATAAGTCCAATCAAGTTTGTGCAAGAGTGGGATGTTACACCTAATCACTTCAGGTATCAGTAAGTAGGAAAAATAAAACATCTCACAAATACTCTCTCTTCCAGTTGGGGATATAGGTTTGGGAATAAAATACTTGGGATTCTTGCTAAAAGATAATGGCTATGAGAAAAATGACTAGTTATGGCCTCTTTCAAAAATGGAAAATAAAGTCAATGCTCAATTCAATAATTATATCTCTAGAGAAAGGAGACTAGTATTTTTCCAGGATATTCTAGAAGCCATATAAGTTTACTAGACCTCTTTGGCTTGGATTCCTAAAGTTATCCTAAAAAGAATAAGAAAACTCTTTAAATTTTCTTTGGTTAGGGAGTTTTGGAAAGAAAAGGTTGGTCTTAACCTCCTAGAGTAAATTTTCTACCCCAAAATCTATTGGCGTTTGGGATTACAAAGAATCATTCTGTTCTCCTAATATTTGGCAGCAAAAAATGTTTGGGGGCTCATTCAAGGAATAGGTCTATGGGATCAAGTCATAATTGAAACATTCACATTTCATAAACGCTTGCGGAAGTCTTTTATATTAAACACAGAGAGTCGAAGCTCTAAAGCCAGGGTATAAAATATGAGCAGGATGCTCATAGCAGATTGTTCTTACTCGCTCGCACACTTATAGACTTATGCAAACTTGCATACACACAGAATGACTCAAAAGCTCAAACAGAAGGGAGCTTTAGAAAGACTCGGACAACTTACAGACTGAATGACTTGAAACTCTCCAAAAAACTCCTCCCAGAGAAT
>ML858713.1:5090-26058 GCA_009831015.1 Picea engelmannii | reverse complement strand
CAAAGAGCCAATGTAAAGAGAACTTGAGAATTTAAAGAGAAATAAAGATTTCCTCCACTTGGAAGCAGGCCCAGAGACATAGACAAAGATTGGTGAACTCCGTTAACAAGTTCTTGTGTCTACTTCTCTTTATTGTTTGTTGTTATCTTCTCTTATTTTTCAGCATGGTTTGTGATGGCTGAACTCTTTAATCACTTATGAGCATCAAGTAAAAGTCATAATTATAATTCCGCTAAGTTATAGAGTTTATGTGTTTCATATTCTTATCGATCCGATGCATAAAGTACATAAAATTAACTTGCAATTTGTCAGTAAAATCTCACATTTTTGGATCATGATGTATATAGTGGAAGTTTCAATCAACTCTTCCCTAGTATCATCTCTCTTCCACAATCATAGTATTCTCATGGAGGATAAGGATGGTGAAGAGTTGGATGAGCCTTATTCAAACAATGTTTTTGAGAAATTGATATCTAGGGGAAGGGTCAAATGATATTATTATCATGGAGGTGGATCATAGATGAGCATTGGTTGACCCTTCCTTAATTATGGAGGGTGAGCACAAAGAAGGTTCAACCAATCATTCCTCAAGCAAAGTTTTTGTGTAAGGGGGATCCTATAGAAGGGTCAACCAACATTTCCTCAAGATAATTATTGTCGTGGAAGGGTAGCATGGATAAGGTTCCACTAACGATTCTAGAAGGATAGAATTCACATCAAGGTTTATCTAGTGAAAGGTTGTATCGACCAGTCCATAATAATGGTATTGTCAATGATGGTTATCTAGTAGAAGGTTCAACTCGCCCTTACTTAAGTAAATATTTTCCTTATGGGGGATCCCAAGGAAGGGTTGGTCAACCCTTCCTCCAAAATAGTATTCTCATTTAGCAAGGCCATGGAGAAGGGCCAATTGACTCTTTCTCAAGTACGTCATTGGGTATGTCGTGGAGGATAAACTGACCATTCTTCAAATATGTTTTTTGAGTAAGGGGTATCCTAGGGAAATGTGTGCCAATCCTTCCTCAATGATGGTATTCTCATGTAGGACTAGAATTAAGAATGGTCATCGAACGCTTCTTCAAACATATATTTGAAATAAATGACATCTTGAGGAAGGTTCGACTAATGCTTCCTTAATGGTGGTATTCGCATAAAAGGGGAACATAAATGTGGATCAATGAATCTTTTTTAATATATTTATTAGATTCATGGGGTTTCCATTAGAAGGGTTGGTCGACCATTGTTCAAGTTAAATTTTCTTGTTAGGGGATTCTCAGGGAAGGGTCAACTAATTTTTTCTCTAAAAAAGTATTCTCATTAATATGAAGCATGGAGAAAGGTCAGTCAACCTTTTCTCAAAGATGGTATTTGCATCATGGGTTATCTAGTGGAAGTGTTGACCTACCATTTTTCATGCATAGTTTTGCAGTAGTGGGGAACTTTGGGGAATCATCAACTGACCCTCTCTCACATGTAGAATTTTTGTCTAAGAGAGATAAGAGAAGGATCGAACAAACCTTCCTACAACATAATATTCCCTTCGTGGGGGTGTCTAGAGAAAGATACTATGGAGGTATTTTCACATGTTATCCTTGTATTCCAAGTTTAACTATGTACATAACCCTCCCTTTATTTTACTATCAAATTCCACTACATTCATTGCAATTATAATAGTTCCATAGTGGGCCAGGATTTTTTTTATATGTTTACATACTTAGTCATTTTTATGACTTATACTATGTGGGGGTTCTTCACTTCAAGTCTTTTCTCCATGCTCCACACAAAACCTTTTCTTGGTACAACCTTGTCCTCCACACTTCCACCACCTCCATTTTGAACCCTGTGTTCCTCAAATTGTATACCCTTCATAAAATTCTATACTTACCCATTTTCCTTCATCCATACCAATTCTTTCCATACTTAGTCACTTTTTCATATTGTGCATTCACTCTACATACTTAGTCACTTTCATAATTGTGTGAAGGGAGGAATTTATAATTATTCTAACTTTCTCCGCATTTACTTTTCACACAACACTTATGCTCAACATTATTTATCTCTCTTCCTCTTATTTGTATCACTCTATACTTAGTCTATTTTTTTATCTTCTCTTTTGCAGAGGAATCTACAAAACTCATTCCTTTGCACAACTCATTTATCTACAAACCATACCTCCGCATAACTTAACCTCTATGATATGTATCTCTCTACCTCCTATTCCATACTTAGTGAAATTCTCATTAGACCACCATTCACCATTCACATTTTTTGAGGTCATTTATGATTAATTGACGATTTCCCTATTCACAAGGAAAAATATGGTAATCTGTGGTAAATGTGGATTAATTATCTCATTTCTCCATGGAAGCACTTTCTTTTCAATAACAACTTCTAGTTATGGTTTGTGTGTATCTCAAAGGAAATTGTATGTGATGAAGGGATGTCTTATTAAGAATGACTAATGAACTAAATTTTAATCGTGCTCCATAATACATAGTAATACCTGTCACATATATCAAAGTGTATTGAAAAGAGTGGGAAATATGGAAACTAAAAGAAGAAAAGTTCCTTTCTGTGGAGACACTATCAACTCTTTTTCATGCAAGAATGTGGGTTTTCATTGGTTAGCTGCATATCAGTGGTATCCAAGCTTCACTCTTGTGCATAAAATTTCTAGAA
The DNA here is from genome assembly GCA_009831015.1 of Picea engelmannii. Lineage (NCBI taxonomy): Eukaryota > Viridiplantae > Streptophyta > Pinopsida > Pinales > Pinaceae > Picea > Picea engelmannii. Next base: position 23,379 of record ML858713.1, on the reverse strand, counting down.
ATATTTGGATGATCGATTTGGTAAAGGTTGGTTTCATGCATAATCTTTAGACTTCAAGGAGTTAGTTTTCTACTGTGCATGAAGATTTGACTAAAAGAGTAGAATGATTCAGGTTGCTACTGAAGGAAAGAACCCAATTCTTTTGAATCCAAAGGTATTTAGAAAAGTTCTCCAACTTCCCACCTCTAACAAGACTCTCAAAATTTTGGAAGCTGATTACATTTTGGATTCACAAGGTGGTGGTGTAAACTTATTCAATAATTTCATGGTGCCATATACTGCAATGCCAATTGATATCCCTTTCATTGATATATCTCTATTGTTTGAGCCATATCAATAATTTTCTTGGTTGTTTGCATGACATATGGGATGATATTCCACATATCATATTCTAAGGTATGTTTTATACGTCCTCTATTTCTCTATTCGAAATGAAGTAGTATTTGATTGGATTGAAATCATCTCGAACGAGATTTCATATGAACTTGTCAAATATTTGAAGACACAAACACTTTTCATGACTTCTTATTTGGTACTAGCTATGGCATATTGTAATGTAATTGAAGAATTACCCTCAAGGGGTAATGTTGATGTTGAGAATGATCCTGCTCAATTTTGGTACCCTATATTGTGGAAACACAAGGCACCATTTCAATTATTCCTTGTTCAAGATAGATTTCTTAAAATTTGTAGACATATTCTAACCCAAATACCACTAGCAAGAATCACACATGAAGACAAGCATTTCCTTAAAGGGAAAGGAATTTATGTTTATGAGGAAGACTCTACCTATATTAGGATATATGGATTTTATGGGAGACCTCTTCTTCTTTCTACTTTTGTATGTCATAGGTACTTTGTTGCTGAAGTTTTCAGACAATATAGAGCATTATATTCCTTCTTTGATAAAAAGAGGGAAATATAATTTATTTCCTTGCCCTTCAATGTAGATGGCACAATAGTCAAAATATTGTCCAATTTGACACAAGTTTTTGAAATATTAAATGAATTCCACTTGAAGGAAGTTGAACCTTTCAAGGCTCTTGATCCTGGAGGATTATTATCTTCTCATTTATGAATAATGTGATACAACAATATTTTCAAAAGAATTTAAGGAGGAGTCGATGATAATGATCCAAATACTAGCAGAGTAGTTTCTAGGAAAGAAAATAAAATATGTATTGATGAATTGATCAAAAAATTTAGATCAAATACTTTGGTTAAAAGGAAAAACTAAAAAAGGAACAACAATAGAGAAAAACAAAGAAAAGATGCAAAAGCGGAACAAATGCTCAATCTTCTTCTACCCCCCTTCGACATAAGAGTTCCTCCTTTAATCAAAAAAGCCAAGAGCCCAACATGAGTAAAGGAGAGAATAATGAGATATGTGACATATGAGATGGTGAATATGACCCCCAGGCTCATGTCAATATTAAGAAGGAACAAACAATTTCGTAGCCCAAAAGAAAAAGAAATACAAGCAATAAAGGTTCTCATAATTCCGAAGGTTCAAGAGATGTTGTTGAAATGGATGTCGATGATAACAATGTTATTGATTGGGTGGCATTACAAATCATTAAAAGTCAAAAAATAACAAAAGAGTTGGCCTAAGAGGGACCAACTATTTCTAAGGACAATCCTTGACACTGCACAATACACAGTACAATAAGGAGAAGAAGAAAGTGCAAATTGAAAAAGATCATGTCAAAAACAAAATGGTTACTAAAAACTGGAATTCAAAGGTATATGTCTTTGGCATTAGACCCTCTGGAATGTTTAAGTTGCATTTAACCACTATAAAAAACTCATTCCATTTCTGAGAAAGATATTGAAAATATTAAATTGAAAAGGAGAATAAATGAATTGGAGGACGCCCTCAGCCTAAGGCATTGTTTGGTGAGCCACTATCCATTAGGGCTCTAGAACCAGTCCCATAAGTCACACTAGAAATGATGTATAGAGTTAGGAAAGCTGCCAAATTGTTGGATGGAATAAGGATGTGTGTCGTGGAAAACACAAATAAATGACTCAATATCATTTTACATGCATGGGAAGTCAACACTAGTTTGAGGAATTTTGCAAAAATATTTTCTTCTTTTATGGAATATCTACAAAAGGAATTAGATAATGATGAGGTTTTCCACAAAAATGATTTAATTGCATTCAAGGAAAGAGTGAAAAGTATGAGTGATTTTACTAGGAAACATTAGGACTTTCCTTCAGATAAAAGAATAAAGAAAGAAAAGGCTTGTTGGTTGGAAATAATATAAATATTGTGTAAATTAATTGCAAATTGTAGAAGGGTTGATGAAAAAAGAAGTGATTTATTTTTGAAATCACTTGAAATAGTTTTAAAACTTGAGGGACCACAATTGGTGAGGGAATCAAAGTTATTAACCAAAGAATAGTTATAAGTGGAATTAAATATACTTAAAACTTCATGGGCTAATGAGTTTGATAATATCACAAATTTTAAAGGACAAGATTAAACAATGGTTAGTTAATTTTGTGAATGATAATGAATTCCATCTATTTTCAATCCAATAATTTCACTTTGATTTCAAAGCAATGGAGGATGAGATTTTCTCTTTACGGGTGAAGAAAGAGATAACAATCCCACCATTGAGAAAATACATCGAAGAGTGGCTCAAAATTTCATTAAAATAGATAACTGATCTAAGAAAGAGTTGAAACGAAAGGAATCAATCCCCATATTACACACACACACACATATAAATATTCATATACATATATGTATATGTATATATATGTATATGTATCATACTCATCCATTTTTCCTATCATGACAAACTCATGGACTCGTAGACACACATTCTGATTTGAAATATCCCACTCTACCACATCGCCATGACATGACCTCCCTCTTCACAATTCTCGAGTCATATTAAATAGTAATTCTACGAACTCAACAACTAAATTAAATTCTGAGAAGGTTGTTACTAATGGTGTTTCTATCGAGGAAAATCTCATTTATTTCAGGTTAATGTTATCATAAAGGATCTAATGTAAAAGATCATTTCATTGTTTTTAGCGGCATTATGGAGAACTATGCCAACCTACTGAAGATGGCCGAAAGAAGACAACATTTATGTGGGTATACCTTAAATATATTCGCCAGAGAATATCACAATTACCATTGATCGAGGGAATATTAGTATTATTCAACGCTTCCAAACATAGATAATAATAAAGTTTGGACATCAGGAATAGTTCTTGTTGGTTGTGTCCCTAAGGTTTTCGAATGTAAAGATATTGTCACCTGGTGCATTGACAAATTTGTCTAGAATAGAAGAACCATTCCTCTGCAAAGAAACTCCACTATTTCATTGGTGCCTTCAATATTCATGAAAATGTTAAAGCTACCAAAGTCGAACTTAACATATAAAGGAGAATATGCCAAAAAATTTCTTAGAGGGAAAAATAATGGAAACGAGCTCTTGCGGGAATATCTACAAGACTCTTCTACGATGCCAAAAGACCTATTCAAAATCCGGGTTAGTTCTTGTAAGGGACCCTATATATAAATTGCATGTTTGTTTACTAGAGTTACATGTCTACAACAACTATTCCCTATATGACCCTGCATATTTTATATTGTATAGTTCATGAGAGTGTTGTTTTTGATTGGTCAGCAATCATATTGAATGAAATTTCTGCATAGTTAATGTTTTTTATATTGCATCTTATTTGGTATTTTCTATCACACATTGTCATATTTTTAAAGGTATGAGTGTTGGAAAAAGGGTAAATTCAAAAATTGACCCCGTGACTATGTGGTATCAAGCTCTCTGGAGGCAGAAAGATATCCGTTATTTTTATGAAGTTTATTGTAAAAAATTTCTATGAATTTAAGAAATTACTTTTTGGGGAAGATACTTCCAGGATTTCATTGGAAGCATCACGCTTTTTGGATACAAATGGAATTCTGGAGAAAATGGATAACTACAACATCATTAGGATTTTCTATTCTCATGAAAAGACTATATACCTCCCTTACTATGTGTTGGACAAATTGTTTATCATAGAGGTGGAAAGACGGTATAAGTTCTGGTTTCATGTTTTTTATGAGAGAAGGAGAAAATATTTCATTCCTCTGCCTTAGAAAGTCAACAAAATTATCTTAAGAGCAATTCCCAAAATTGATGAATATGCCTCTTACTTTGACTAGTTTAATTTTAAGTTTGCATAGGAAATCAAAGGGTTTGACCCTAACAACCTTTTTTATAATCACATAGTAACATTTGGGCTGAACCTCACAATGATCAACACACTCATATTTGTAGAAGAAGAGGGTGATAGTGATGACCCCCCTATTCAAGGTGTTAATTAATATTTTGGTGACATAGAAACCATTGTGAGCACTACTGAAGGTCACAAGTAAAGAGGGAAACCCTCAAGTGAAATAAATGCTTAGTCATATGTTGTTTTTCATAGAAGTCTTTTTCCTAAGATAAATGCTTAGTTTGCAATGACCCAACAAAGAAAAAACCCAAGTAACAATTCAAGTGATGATGGAGAAATAAATCCTCCTTAGGGAAGTTCTAAAAAACCTTCATAAATTACAAGGAAAAAGCAAAAGGGTCAATTCTCAACAACAGGGAGAAAAACAAAACATACCTAAAAATGATATATTTTTTCTTGATAATATGGACTTAGATGTGGATATTGAAAATATCCAGTTTCCAGATGATGATGAACATGCCCAAGAAAATGTATGGTCCATTGCATTAACCATTCAAGATGAAGTCTTGTCTAATGAAGAAACCTTTTCTGTGAAAGTATTCAAAGAAATTAGCCTTTGAAAGAACCTCGAAGAATAAGAAAGGAAAGTCACAGTCCACCATTGATACTTAAAACATGTTGTTGTCAAAACTATCTTCAATTCATAGAATCACACGGGATGCATTGGACATTTCAATAGTTAATATGGAAGATGGAGATATCAAACTTAAAGAGAGAGTCAAGGAATTGGGAGCAACCCTCATGCCCCCACCTATATTGGCTACCTTAGTCACCATGATACAACCTCACAAAATTTTTAAAGGAACTCCATAATCAAATCTGAGAGTAAAAGGAGTTTCAATATTAATCATTGTTACTTGACAATTTGTTGAAAATAACTTAAAGTAATCATTGCACAATTTGTTGAAAATAACTTAAAGAAAAGAATGTCCATTATTTCATATTTATGGGACTTGTAAAAAACATTTTTTGCTCTTGGGCTTAGAATTCAAAATACTAAAGAATATTTGAATGCATATTTGAAGAATGATGAAGGATTCTTCACAGATGGGGTTGCTATATTTGTAGCGAAAGTTTCGACAATGACAGACCATAGAAAAAAACATGAATATTTTCCCTCCCAGAGCCGTATAAAAGAATTAAAGGCCTATTGGACTGAAATAATTAATACATTAAAGGGGTTGTTAAATCAATTGAAAGAAATATCATGGAAAAAGAATGAGGCATACTCAAAGATGATTGGCTTGGATATTGCAGGCTCCACTATTGAGGTTTCAGATTCAAACTTAATCTCAAATTAAATGATCATGAACCGAGAGCAATTTGAAGAACAAGTTGAAAATTTAAAGAAATCATCGACATCCAGGTTGAGTATACTTACGATGACATTGATAATTGGATTGTTGAGTATACAAATAAAAATGAAGACATTGAGACTATATTGCAAAATTTATCTACTGACCGTAGGGAAATTGAGAGTTAATTGCTAAGTATCAAAGTAAAGCAAGAAGTAATTCTTTCCCCATTAAGGAATTACATTCAAGAGTGGTTAAACAAAGCTATAACCAAGAATGTTGAATTTCCAACAAAAGCAATTATAACCGAACTGCAACATGAAAAGATATAAAAGGCGTAAGAAAAAGCAAATGAAATAGAGAGATTCCATCCTAGTAAGTCCATACATATTACATACCTTTTTCCTTATCAAATTCCATACAATTAATTATTTCTCCTTGTCATATTTCCAGATCCTGTTGTTTGTGCTCCACTCCATATTCTTATCTTCATCATATTTATTGTAAATATTTTTTATGGTCCACGGGAGCCCCAATCCCAATCCATTTATGGAAAAACGCCTTTGAATTTCAAGTATTGTAACATACATTATTATTTTTGAGATATACCAGAGAACTAAGTCGGGATCAGTTTTGATTGATTTTATAACTATGATTTTTGAGTATAGAATATTTGAATTCGATCTATCAAAATATTCTTTTGAGCTTAATAAGTAGTACTCTTTCAAACTTCTCTCGTTCCATTGGACCATTTCTTTTACTTGAATGTGATCATAATTTTTATTAAACTTGGATGGATGTGAGGATTCTATTACTTTCTATATTGTCTAGTGTTTGAGGTTCCCCATCCATTTCTTAGGAATTTTTGTTATACACATATTTTATTTTTCAATATTTTCAATTTTACTGAGCCTTAAATAGTTGGATTCAATTTTTGACAATATCCCATATTATTTTGGACATAAAATATTTAAAGAAAATCATAAGGCAAAAAGGAGTACCACCTCTTTAAAAATGCAGGGGGATTCATATCCTCGTGAGGTTGTAGTCTAGGTCTTGAAATATTCAAACGTCGACACTTATATTCCTTGAAGTATTCTTTGAGGTTGCACTGAGTCGAACCCCTTCACCTGAGTAGAACCCTTGACCTGGTTGTGCTCCTCTAAGTTGCACTGAGTCGAACCATTCACTTGAGTGGAACTCTTAACCTCGTTTGACATGTGTAGGACATTGCGGCAACCCTAAAATTCATTCTAACAAACATATAACAGATGCAATATGCATTTGAAAACATATGAAGATGGAAAACATGCATTTTCTAAAAGGTGCATTGGTATGCAGTCCAAATTATTTCACAACAAACACAACCCCAACCTGCAAACATTTTTTCCTTTTTCTTTTTGACTTTCTTCAAATTTTGGGAAACAAAGTAGTATTCTCAATTCGTTGGAAAACCAAATTATTTATATACAGAGAGGTGTTTGACTGAATATGGAAATAAACACTCAAATATGGTTAGCGTTGCTTCTTCCAAAATAAAAGATATATAGGTAAGATTACTAGGCATTTTGAAATCGTTTACGCTGGGCATGTATATTAAGAATGAGAAGTGTAGTGTTTCTATATAGGCATATATTACATTCTTATCCCTTCATTTTTTAGTTTTGATAGATAACTCTATCATCTATAGAGTTGTAATTTCTAGAATTGTATGTTTGGACAGTTTCTTTATTGTAATGAATTTATTCTCTGAATTTTAAAGGACCATATTGCAACATCATTGATCCAATCATTTCAATATTTTTAACATTTTAGCCGTTTCGATTATCTTGTGCAATTGCAAGCCACTTACGTTTCTGAAATTCAAAGAAAAAAAAGTTTAATTCTTCCATAACAATAATAAATAAATAATAAAGTACCTTACATCTACAGATTAATGTCAATTTTTCCAAATATTTCTTCTTGTATATTTGAAACATGTGAGTAATAAAAACAGCCTTTATCCATACACAATGCTTCCTTTGATACTTTATCCATACACAATGTTTCCTTTGGTAGTTGATCAACATCCTAATTATAAGATCTATAAATATCCATAGACAATGCTTCTTTTGATAGTTGATCGACATCCTATTTATAAGATCTAAATATGCTGTGCTTTGATTTGCCGAAAATGTTTGTAAAACTCAGCTTTATTTACTTGTTCACAAGGCACAAAATATTTACCATTTAATGTTTACGGAAATGCTATTACTAAAATATCAACGGAACGAGTTTGTATCCTTTTTATTTCAGTGGTTTTAATGTGGGACGATACATTATCATCTTAACACAATGTTCCACGATTCCACATAAAAGGGAAAGAATAAGTTAATAAATGATATTTTCAAATACTTTATAAGTTTTTACAGTTAACCTTAAATTTAAGTGTAATATATTTTGTGTACTCAATTTTTTTAAGTGTCAGGTTTCTACTATGTAATTATTACATAATTTTAAAGTGAAATATAACACACTTTATCCAATTTTACTTTTCAAATTTGGATTTCCATCATCATCTAGAGAGGATAAGATTTGATACTAAATGTACACGTACAAGCTAAGTAACATGAAGAGAGAACTATCATTTCTTTAAAAATATAGTGAAAAAATAATTCAAAGATCAAATTTAAGTGGTGGAATTAGAGATGCAATTTGTTTGCTAGAAATGTTAAGATATAAAAAATGTTACAATGTTATAATAACTAAGCTTAAAAACAAATTAAAGAGTTACATGGAAATTGAGAGCATGAAAAATTAAAGTAAGAAATCATTAACCCATATATATATATATATATATATATATATATATATATATATATTTATTGTTTATAACTTAAGAAATAAAATAAATATAGTGAAAATAAGAATAAAATACTTTAGGTTTCATATTAAAAAATAAGTAAAATTATAGATGAAAAACATTTTCCCTTTAAATATGTAGCTTATAAAGACACATGAAAAATGTTTTCTTTTATAAAAATATCAAATTTAATTTTCAAAACATTTATAATAAAAATGAATTTAACAAGCCCTTTAGGTTAGCTCAATTGGTCTAGAGCTAAAATTGAATTTGCCATGTTTGTTGTTGGTCACCTATTTGTCTCTCTTAATTTCCGAGAGAAAGGGTTTTCTATGAGTACAAAAAAATGAATTCAACAACTTCTTAACCAATAATGATCACTTGAAAGAAATTTTATTTTCAATATATTCTATAATTAAAAAAAATGATATATCATGGAAATTAATTTAATTTTAAATCATATAAATCAAAATTGATCTTGATGAGAAATTATCATAAAAAATAAAGAAAATCCTAAATTAATTTTAAACTTGAATGAAGATATTAAAACATTCCTAGAAGAAAATTTCTAGATTATTTTTCTTAATTTTTGTTATTAGTAATATAAATAAATTTAAAATAGAAAATTAAATTTATGATATGATGATGATGATGGTTATTAACATCCATTGAGAGAAACATTGGTCTACCACACCTTAGTATCCATTGAGAGAAACATTGGTCTACCACACCTTAAGAAAGGTAATGAATTACCTAGTTTTTTTTAGAATTTTATTTTTTTGTTTGAAAAACTTTAAGAGAAACATTGTTAAATCACCATAGTTTTGACTAGTTAAAATGTTAGGAGAGTTATTATTGTAACAATTGTTTTGAGATTGAGGTATAATATGGGTGTATAGAAGACATTTTAAGATAAAGTGATTTTCATCTTCAACACTTTTAGTGTAATAAATATGACAAATTTTTTTTACCCAAAAAAGAGAGATACTTTTGATCTTCTAAATTAGGGTTTATCACCTCCTTGTAGTATCTTAATTTTCTCTTACTCTAATTCTTTATCACACAACAATTTCTCCTTGAAATTATATGTATTAATATTTTTAATATTATAATTATTTGAGAGTGACCTCTCAATACCTGAGCGATGATTTAACAAGAATTGGATTTTTTTTGCCAACCTTGCTTGATTCAGGGGTGGTTTGACTAAACAATATTACAAAGTCTTATCTTCCATGTTGTTTATATTTCTCTTGTAGATTAAGTACTTAGTCATGTCCATGCTCTCAATGTGGGAAAGACTCACTTCTATGAGGAGGATATGATAGGATGTATTTACTTTAATTTTAATATTATAAGAATAAAATGCTTTTGGATTTGCTTTATCTTTATCCACAATTCTATAAATATGTCGTAGCCCTAAAATTTACAACCATATAAGATAATATAAATGATGAGAGTCTCAAAGAGGAGTTTCTTCTCATCCAACATCTAAAGGTCCATTGATCGACAATCATTTTCAATACCATAATAAGCTTTCCACCTTCTATTTATCCTTTTCTCAATTCTATAGTTCTAGTTGAAGTTGTGATGAAAATCAATTTGAATATAGTCAATTTGTGATGCTAATTTTATCCTTTTCTCAATGAGATATTTGAATGAAGTCACTTCCTCCAACTTGTTATTGGCATACATGAAATTAGTATATAAGTGTTTTTTTTGGATTCGATTATCGTAACATTTGTTTTATCCATCTTACTAGAGAAAAAATCCTTGAGAATATTTAGTGTCTTTCAATATCATAGGGACTCCTCACCATAAGAATAATATTATAAACATAAAGAAGAAGGATGATGACTATTCCAACTAGAGACGTGCTAGCACATCCTATTTCTTCTAAGAAACCTTCCAACTTGTTGATTTATGTGCCAAAAAGGGTAGGGGACAGGGGGTAACCATGCTTAACTCCTATACTACAATCAATTTCCTCCTACTAGCGCTAGTGTTCCAAAAATTGGAAATAACATTCTTGTACTGTTATCACACAGTTTGTAGCTTAGGTTAAAGGCTCAAGGATAGAGGCCAAACTGGCATAACATGAACCTTCCCCACCCAATGTCGCCATGATGGGGAGGTTCTTTCTATTTAGGGAGGTTAACCCAGGGGAGACGTCCCCGACAACCTGGGGTTTTGAAGAGGCTAAGGTATAAGGTTAAGGTTAAAGTTTCCTCCTCACAGGTTACCACCAAGATCAGAAGGTCCGGCTAATCAACCAATACAAAAGTGTATACCCAAAGAGAGCACCTGCCCAGAACAAGACAACAATAAAGAATATATGCATGCTATAATTCAATGGGTTAGTACTTCATATGACTATCTGATATCAATTAATAAGCAATGTAAAACAATAGATATCAATGAGGTGAACGTTTTATCAATTAGCTATGGAAAAAACATCAATTCATCAATAACTATGAATATGATCAAGCCAACAATGTATCCAACCAACACTTCACTCAATAAATACTTTAGACCATCATCCAATTGCTTATAGAAGACAAATGTTGCGTCAAGATGAGATAACCAATTGTGACGTCAACCTTAATTAGGGTTAGTTTGTTAGTTAGGGTTTCAAGAATTAAAGTTTTAAGAGTTTGTTTTGGACACTATGACCTCAACATTGTGTGTCTAAGATCAATGCCTAAGGGTGGATGGAGTCAAACAAGAAGAGGGCATGGAGTTTTGAAAGGATAAAGACAAAAGACAAGAGGGAAGGGTTCTAGAGTGTTGCAATGGCAGGGCCCTCGAATCAAAACCCTAGGGGAAAGAGGCTCACTCCGGTGTTGCTTAAGCAAGGCCTCATGCTCTTTCCTCCATCTTTAGATCAATTTGGCAAAACGACCAGCATAAATACTAATTCAAACTAGAGGATGAGGTGAGAGAAAGTGTTGCAATGGCAAGGCTTTCAAACCCTAGAAGATGGCGGCCCTAGGTGTAGATAACCTAGGCCTAGGATGTAACCTCCTTTTCAACCTTTAAAATCAATCTATCTTAATGGAAAAAGAAAGAGGAGTGTAGCAAAGGCTAGGATCAATCTTTCTTCTTCAATGGCTTAAAAATTTATCTCTAAGGGGACATGAAACAAGGACCTACTTGTGCGCTTGTTACCTAGGGTTTCAAAATCAACAATTTTGTAAGTAAATGCAAGAATTTACACCTGCAACCATTCAATTAAGAAGTTTTGCAAAAAAAACACTTACATATCATGAAGAAAAGCATGTGTAAACCCTAGTTGTAAACCTTCCTTGAAGAGAAATGCCAAAAGATGCCAAAAAATCCTTCTATCAACAAGTGCGCCTCACTTAGAAGACAAAATTACCCTAGTAGGGTGCAAAAATCAGACCTCACAAGTGTGAGTTGTTGTGTTATGTTCAAATGAGGGGAAAACGTCCTCAATATATAGTGTATCATGACCTTTTAATTAATTTTAGGTCATTAAAAATAGCCGACAAGGCTACAAATAAAAAATCATACTGTTTTACATTAAATTGTTAAATGAAAAACCTAAATGAGCAATAAACAGGACGTCAATCCCCTCTAAGGGAAACGTTGCCCCTTTTTAGGGAAAAATGCAACACAAGGTGACAAATGTTGGCCCTACTTTGGCCTCCAAACTCTTCCACACGTGCCAAATTTCTTTGTTAAGATGCCATACACTGGAGGTGATGTCATGGCTCCTAGATGATGTCCTGGGGCATCAAATGGGGAACGTTCCACCTGTAGTGGGTCAACCCCCCTGGGTTGGGCTTAGCCAAGGCATCCTGGATGAAAATGTTCTCCTTCTTCTCTTGTGCAAATGCTCAACCAATCATTGACCTGTCTCTTCCCCTGATGGGGTCCCAACAACCATTTGATGGTCTCTACAGCCCCATGGAGGTCCGAACTAATCATCTCCCCATGTGTACCGATCCAATTGGTACCTGTCCGTTGGGCATGATCTAGCACATCAAAAACTTCGCCCTCCATGGGATCATTAGTCACAGGGATCATAGCAATGTCAATCACATTTCATCATTAATTTTATCAAATGCATGCATAAAACCCCTGATATATCATCCGATAGCTCAAAGACATTACAATGACCTATTATACAAAGCCGAAGAAAAACAGAAAATGACCTATTGGGCTAGCATCCATAAGAGAAGGAAAGTTTCCAGAGGATATCATCCAAGCTATGTAACACGAGGTGATGTGGTCAAAGGATGTCCAGACATACAGGTAGAGTGAAAGACATGGGTGATATTACCTGTGGGTGCCTTTGTAGAAGGTGAGTTGTACCTATCATGGATGCAATTCTTTCCAAGCCCTTTATTGCCTTTATTCTTTCTTTTCTTTATTAATTTTCTCTTTTATTTCAAGGTCTAACTAGAGGACACTGCCTTGGCGTGGTGACTAGAGTTGACAGTGTTACCCATAAGTACTTTCACAGAGATGATAAGGTTGGCTCGTGATGAGACCCCCTTTCCCTTGGCCATGCAACCAAAGGTCACTGCCCTGGCGTGGTAACTAGATAATGGAAATGTCATACTGCTAGGTACCCATGAACATAATGGACTAACTCGTGATGAGACCCCCCATCCTCTTGGCTAGGTATTCTTTTGTCATTTTTCTTCGAGTCCCTCTTGTTTCTTGTTGAGAGGATTTTTATTTCCTTCTCGGGGATCCTTGTGCGAGGCATCTCTAGATTTTGTTTTTCTGGATTTTATCTTTTACCACCTACTTTTACCTTCTGGGCCTTTAGCCCCTTCTTCTCATGATATAAGGTGTAACCCCACAAACAAGTCATCCTAATGTCCGGACTAGGGGAATCGGATAGATGAGTGGGAGATAAGGTGTAAGAGTGATGATATGATGGGAGTGGATGATGGCCCTTCAAAATCCCCCTTGGTGGCTAACCAAAACCTATGGGTACAAGCTTTCTAGGGTACCCTATAAATCCCCCCAACCATGGTCAAATGGGTTAGTGTAATATCCAAGCAGTCGTCATAAATAAAAGGAATTTGATGCATATATCTCAAGGTTATAATGATCAAATATGACACATACCATGATACCTGGACCAATTACCTCATGGAGAAAGAGTCTTCTCTAATACAAGTCCAAGCCGAAGGTGATGGATGTTGTTGTTGCTGACAGGACAAGTCTAATGAAGAAGAAGAAAGATGGCCCCTCCAGGGCCATGCTCAGGTCAATCCTACTCTCGGTACTCCATGTCTAGGACCTGTGGGCCTTGAGACATGATCTCCTAGTTATCCCTAGAAATCGGGGATAACATATGGCTCCAACTCGGGGACATGTGCTCACCGTAGAGCGCATGAGAACCTCATCATCTCTGGCATAAACTTGCAGACCTTCTCAGACTCGGAAAGGGCATCAGTAAAAAAAGGTGGGGTGGTATTTCCACCCTACATATATGTATATATAATTGACTAAAATAAGACAATCAATATGCAAGTGAGGAAGCAAACTAACATGAAATTCAAATGGTATAATACACGGAAGAATTCCTACCTACCTATACTTACCTATGGAGTCAGGTCCCACTAGCTTGGTGGGGTTTGAGGAGGTGTCTGCTAATGGGTAATGGGCACCTTCTCCCTTCCAAAGTGGACAAATAGTATGAGTTATCAATTGATTTCATTCTGACTTTGAAGGGCCAGAGCCATGATTGCGTACTTCCTTTCACATTAGTTAGCTCTCCTTTCTAAGTATCCCACATCCATACCAAATCTCCCTCCTTATATTTTCTAATTTTGTGTTTGGTCGTACCCTGAACAACCCTGGTGTATTGCACTGAGGGAGGCGGGTGGGATTCTACTTTAAAAACTTGTTGTTGGGATGGGCGGATTTGCACGTCATCTTGATCCTTTTTCCTTTTTAATATCTTCATTGTCCCAAATTATTTGTTCTGAAATTCATCTAGGAGTTGCCGGTATTCTTCTTTCTTGGGCCATTCAATCTGATCAAAATCCTCTTCTGTTGCAAAGGTCATGTCTTCTAGAGAATATTCTTGAAGAGTTTGTATCACATATTTCTGCGCTTTATTGTCATTTATGGGAGGAACGATATCCTGTACATGATTTCCAGTTATTGGTACATCGAGCAAACATCCGGTCGTCCCATATTTCAAAGGTAATCGCAAAAAGGTGAGGTCCATCTCAAGGGACCCGCCTATCATTGCACCAAACTTCCTAGACAACAACATTCCCCATACATCTGGGACATCAACCACTATAATATCTATGTGAACTGTCTTCTTGGGGTATTCCTTTAAGTGTACTTCAACATTTTCAACCACACCATGTGTGGGTATTGCTTTAGATTCGAAACCACACACATTCCTGTAAGGCCTAGTGACCTTCAAACCCATTTGTTGCATGACTTTAAGAGACATCATGTTGGAACCAACACCTGTATCTAGCATGCAATTGTTAAGGTATTTGTTGTTCATTGTTAAAGTCATGAAGAAAGGGGGTTTTTCACCATACTGGACCCTAAAATGATCAGCTTGCAACATAATTGGGGGGTCCATAGGCTCAATTGATCCTGAAAAGAAGGTATCAAAGCGTTCTTTAAAGGATGGGATCTTTATTGCTTCTTTTAGGGGAACGTTCACATGCATCTTTGATAAAGCCCCTTCAAAGTAAAAGTCAAGGTCAACCTTACTAGTCTTGGATGTCTTAGGAAGAAGAACCTCAAGAGATGGGGGTTTTGGCTGATCAACGGTAGGTTGTTTCGAATTCTTTCTCCTGTATACTTGAACTTCCTACTTCTTTAGCTTTTCTCATGATTCATGGTCCAAGTTGTTTATTATTTCCATCCTTGTTGCTCTTTCTACTTCCTTTAGAGCTTGTTGATGTTCTATATCTGTGATATTTATCTGAGGAAGATGCATGAAGTAGTCCAAATTGTTGACTTGTTGCTGGCTAGCATTATAAGGACATTCATGCTCCCAATGTGCTTCACTACACTCCAGGCACCAAGGGTTTTCATCTACAACGTTTGTGGGGGACAAGGTATTTGGAACTTTGTTTTCATTCTTTGGTTTGTAAAATTGATTCCCTTTCTGGAACTACCCTTTGAACAGAGGTCTAGGTGCTTGGGTCTGAGATTTTTCAAGTCTAACAATTTGGTTCATCATCTCTTATTGATTTCTTATGATTCCATCCATGGAGGCTTGTAATTTGGTGATACTGGTGGATAGATCTAAAGTAGGCTCAGCATTGTGACCTATCTTCGGTTTGGTGTATACTCTCTCCCTAGGGTTAGCAAAGGGCTCAATCTTAGATGAAAGGAGGTTCCCTTCTATCTTGGTGGCGAGCTCTTGGGCTTCTTGAATGGACTGGGGGTTTTTGTCTCTAAGAATATACCCTAGTTGTCCATTGAAAGATCTGGTATAAATATGAAAAAGGTAATGATCTTTTGGGTGATGGCTTGCAGGAATTCTTTGAAGCAACGTCTCAAATCTGGTGTGAAATTCCCGAATGGACTCATTTTCATACTTGGCAAGGATATTTAATCGAGTGAGCAACATGTTAGGGTCTTCTTTGATACTCCACATTTTGAGAAAGGCCTCTTCAAGTCTATCCATGGTCTTGATGCTTCCATCAGGAAGACTGAGATACCAACACCTTGAGGTATCATAAAGAGTAGCAGAGAATAACTTCATAACCAAGTCTTCAGTATCATCACTGATGGGGTGAAGCTGAAAGAATGCCCAAAATTTACTCATATGCTCTTCGGCACTGGTAGCATCAGTACCAGTAAATTTAGGCAACCACTTCTCATACTTGGGTGGCATCTGCCTAGGGTAGCCTGGTATGGATGACATGTTTAACAGTTTGAAAAGGGTATATGACCATGGTCTTTGATTGTTAACTGGGTTCATTGTAGCGGTCTAAGAGCTAGACATGTTTGCTAAAGGAAGTCTCTTTCCAAAAAGTGACTTGACAACAGGTGAATTCAAGGGAGTCTTCCTTATGAAAGAAAAAGGAGGGTTATTGAATCTCCTTTTGGTTTGTGGAGTTTCCAAATAGTTTTCCTCAAACTATCAAAGAAAAGGGGAATAAAAGCCTAGTGGAGTTGCCAGGTAAGCTTGTAAGAAAAGGTCTTTGAGGCAAGGCTTACCAAAAGATTTGTCGTTGAGGAAGATTGACTCAGTGTTCCTCGGAAACGATGCCAAAATGTTATCGCACAATTTGTAGCTTAGGTTAAAGGCTGAAGGATAGAGGCCAAACTGGCGTAACAGGAACCTTCCCCACCCATTGTCACCACGATGGGGAGGTTCTTTCTATTTAGGGAGGTTAACCCAGGGGAGACGTCCCTGTCAACCTGGGGTTTTGAAGAGGCTAAGGTATAATGTTAAGGTTAAATTTTCCTCCTAACAAGTTAACACCAAGATCAGAAGGTCCGACTAATCATCCAATAAAGAAATGTATACCCAAAAAGAGCACCTGCCCAGAACAAGACAACAATAAAGAATATATGCAAGCTATAATTCAGTGGGTTAGTACTTCATATGACTATCTGATATCAATTAATAAGAAATGTAAAACAATAGATATCAATGAGGTCAACGTTTTATCAATTAGCTATGGAAAAAACATCAATTCATCAATAACTATCAAGATGATCAAGCCAACAATGTATCCAAACAACAATTCACTCAATAAATACTTTAGATCATCATCCAATTTCTTATAGAAGACAAATGTTGCGTTAAGATGAGATAACCAATTGTGACGTTAGCCTTAATTAGGGCTAGTTTGTTAGTTAGGGTTTCAAGAATTAAAGTTTTAAGAGTTTGTTTTGGACACTATGACCTCAACGTTGTGTGTCTAAGAAGAGGGCACATAGTTTTGAAAGGATAAAGACCAAAGACAAGACGGAAGGGTTCTAGAGTGTTGCAATGGCAGGTCCCTCGAATCAAAACCCTAGGGGAAAGAGGCTCACTCTGGTGTTGCTTAAGCAAGGCCTCGTGCTCTTTCCTCCTTCTTTAGATCAATTTGGAAAAACAACTAGCATAAATACTAATTCAAACTAGAGGATGAGGTGAGAGAAAGTGTTGCAATGGCAAGGCTTTCAAACCCTAGAAGATGGCGACCCTAGGTGTAGATAACCTAGGCCTAGGACGTCACCCCCTTTTCAACCTTTAAAATCAAGCTATCTTAAGGGAAAAAGAAAGAGGAGTGTAGCAAAGGCTAGGCTCAATCTTTCTTCTTCAATGGCTTAAACATTTCTCTCTAAGGGGACATGAAACAAGGACCTACTTGTGTGCTTGTTACCTAGGGTTTCAAAATCAACAATTTTGTAAGTAAATGCAAGAATTTACACCTACAACCATTCAATTCCCGATATCTAGGGATAAATAAGAGATCATGTCTCGAGGCCCACATGGTCCTAGACATGGAGTACCGAGAGCAGGATTGACTTGAGAATGGCCCTGGAGGGCCCATCTCTCTTCTTCTTCGTCAGATTTTTCCTGTCAGCAGTAGCAGTTTCCATCATCACCGGCCTGGGCTTGCATCAAAGAGGACTCTTGCTCCATGAGGTAATTGGTCCGAGGTATCATAGTATGTGTCATATTTGATTTTTATAACCTTCTTATATATGCATTAGGTTCCTTTCATTTCAGATGACTGCTTGGATCTTACACTAATCCACTTGACCATTGTTGGGGTGATTGATGTGGCAACTTAGCAAGCTAGTATTCATGGGTTTTGGTTAGCCACCAAGGGGGATTTGCAGAGCCATCGTCCGCTCCCACCATCTTATCACTTTTACATCTTATACCCCGCTCATCCATCCCATTCCCCTAGTCTGGCCATTAGGA
>WSFP011403218.1:0-26058 GCA_009831015.1 Picea engelmannii | reverse complement strand
AATGGGAGCCTGTGCCAAATTTGCACCTCGATATTGTGGACCCTTTGAAGTCTTAGATAGAGTGGGACATGTAGCCTATAGGCTAACACTTCCTCCCATTGTAAAGGCACATAATGTTTTTCATGTTTCATTATTGAAGAAATATGTACATGATGTTAATCATATAATTGACTGGTCTGTGATCCAGGTGGACTTGTAGGGAGAATTCCTGCCATAACCCTAATGCATATTAGACAGGAAGGAAACCTCACCCATGAACCGAACCATTGCACAGGTCAAGGTGTAGTGGAAACACTTTAGCCCAGATGAGGCTACGTGGGAAATGGAGGATGCCATGAGACAAGCATATCCGATTTTTTTTACTCCTGTACATACATGTCATGTTGACAGATAGAACATCAAGGATGATGTTCCTTTAAGGAGGAGGGAATTGTAAAACCTTGTTTCCCCTAGTCTGTAAATATAACTATACTGGCCAAGGAACTATGGAAAACCTAAAAGTGTGAATTTTTGATTTGATGGACCTTTGTATAAAAGGTCGATGAATGTAAATTTTGTTATTTTAATAGAAAGTGGTTACATGTTGCATGACTGCTAAAAGAGGGGATGTGCTAAGAGAAAAACCATGAATTTTATGAAAGGTGGTGGATGGGACCCAGAATCGTTGCGTTAACCTCCACCGAACCAATACCATGCTAGAATTAATTGCTCAGATCAGAACAACCCCCTGATCGAGGAATGAACTACAGTCAGAATAGTAGGTGGGAAGACCTCCTCAAGAGTTAATGAGGGGATGGGGCATATTTCCCATCTATAAGGCTTCCAGACCTAACCACAGATTGGAAATTTAAGCCACACGCAATCTTGCTGAGGAAGGAAAGAAAGGAAGCATGGTTTGGGCAGAGAGGACCTGCGAAGAGTGAAGAGATGAGAGTCGAAGCTCTCAGGTTCGAGGAAGGATTAAAATCGAAAAGTGAGTTCTGATCACAGAGAGTAGCGATTGAGACAGGAGGAGAGTAACCTTCGTCCTTATCTATTCCTGTATTGGGAGAAGGAGAGTAGCCTTCGTCCCTAACTTTTGTTGAGTTGGAAGTAAGAGATTGAATATCAAAGCATTGTGGCCTACGCTTAGGGGTGGCCAGTGATAAATCCATTGGGAGTGACTAATCCTATGGTTGGGTGGAAACAAGCACCCCTCTTAGCATTCACACCACACCTTATGGTTCTGATAAGTGTTTTTATGCCTTGCGCTTTGAATTGGAAATAATGGATGCATACTTGTATTTATATTCTTATAAATGGTTTATGTATTGAATGATTAAGTTAAGAGTGTGCGTTTGTTCCTTGAGAACTTTTACATCTACTTGATTTCCTTATTCTCTAGTTTGATTCCTTGAAATCACTTTCCCCAGGGAATTTCATCATCATCCTAGAGTCGAGTGAGTACTTCCTTGGTTGTGGAGGTTGAACCCTGCAATCACTGCGAGGACATAATCTATTAATCTCAAGAGAGGTAGTGCAAGTATGCACTGAGTCTTTTCAAGGTGGGAAAAGACCAAGACCATATTAAGTTCTAGAGTTGAGTAATGAATGTAAGGGGTGCATAGACGAATTATTCCAAGCATTAAGTTCAAGAGAAAGAGCACAAAACTCTTAAGCCTTTCAAATCCAACAAATCTCAGGAAGAATAGCGATATTCAAGTATCGAAAGGGAATATCCTTTTGTTTGGAAGATGAATAAATGAGACTCGTTTAGGAGGATCCAAGGTATGTCACGACCTTTAGATTTGTAGAAGGGGAGCATGCGTTAACTCCTTGACTCCTTCAGTCTTCGCAAGTCCGATGAATGTTGGCAATCATCATGAAGGGGACGGATCCTCTGAAACCCGAAGTAGCGATGTGGTCTAGACCGTAGATCCAAGGATCTATCGGGACCCTCCTTGACCATCGAATTGACAATATCGGAGTTCTCACATTGGGAGAATCGCATGTTGGCGTGATTAAACCTTCAAAACTAAAAGTTACGATGTAATATGGACTGTTGGATCGAGGACGTTCATGGACTGTCGATCTGATGTGAGAGGATCAACACAAGGAGTGCATGGGAATTCGAAATCCCCTAAGGATCAATCTCATAAGGGATAACACTTTTCAGAAGTGTCGAGGAGACCTAAGATAGCCGGACTCATAGGACAAATGAAGGCTGAGGCCTTTGAACATTTACCAAACTCTTCCAAGTCTGAAGAAATCAAAAACTCAGGAGGAGGAGTGATAGTAGCCGTCAGATCAGTTGCGGGGATAATCCTGGACCGTTAGATCAACATCCAGGGAAGAAGAGGAGAAGCATTGGGAGGGAACAGATGCTAACCATCATATCTGAGCACAACGGGACATTATTCATCCAATCTAAGGTAAAGTGAACGCGTTTTAATGTTTGTGTGAACGGGTGGGTTGACTGGTGTTGGTACAGGGGCAAACCTAATGTTCACTCCAAGAGTCCACCAACAATCCCTAACTACTGGCCCTTTCGGAAACACCTGCAAAGTAGATGTAGTCTCACTTGAAGTAGCTATGGGGGGTTGCAGGACAAAGATGTCTACAACCAGGGGAATATCAAGTGGATCTTGACGCAATACAACACAGTATACCTAGCTCACTTATCACTAAAATCTACTCCACATCCTATAGATCTGATCTAATAAAATAATGTAATAACAATATATCAAAGAAAAAGATAAAGCATAAATCATACACACATAACACCAGGTATACGTGGTTCAGCCTCTCTCTAGGGCTACGTCCACAGAACTGTGCTTATGATATATTAAGGTAAAGCTTACATTTCTTGTCTGCGCTCTCTGCTAGAAGATATTCTTCTTGTTCTCTCTTTATCTCCCCCTCCTGCACACCCAACTACAAGACTTGACCTTCGCACCCAGCTGAAGATCTTACAATGCCAGAAGGCTCTCACTCTCAGTACTTATCTCACTTGAAATACAATATTCTCTCAATGAACAACAATCAATAACAATGCTCAACAACAGTACCGACTTCTACCAACCCGACCTAGGTCCTCTTGACCTTGATTTATAAATTACAATTCTTCATTGACATCCTTAGGCCGAAACCTAGGTGCCAAAAGCCTAAATACCAAAACCCTAGGTGTCTAAAACCCTAGGTCAACTTGACCCGCTTTTCCCGGGCTTCGCCAACCTATATTTCTTTCCTTCTCGCGTGGTGCTAGTGATGGATTTTTCCGCTTGCTGAGTTGTCCTTGATCCATGTACCTTTCTTATCTATCATCCTTGATCTCCTCATCCAAAGACTAGATTTTTTGGGCTTCGCTCTTTCTTTTCTTCTATTTTGCTTACTTCGACCCAGTAACAGTCACCGTGTCTCCCGCAAAGTTCGCATTTTAACTCTTCTTCCTTGATATTCTCTTGATTCTATACCCAAGGGCCAACATGGCCCCAACACTCAAATGTGACTCATCCAGAGGCACTTCAGATTTGATCCTTCTATTTTTCTTCGTTTTTGGACTATGCAGTGAAGCCTTTACTTTCTACTTTATGCCTCCTCTCCATCCCTATGAAGACTGTATTTTCTATGTCTGGTACCTAGTTTCAACTACACTTGATACCTAGACCCTTTTCCTCTTGTTTTTACTGAGAGCTGCGAGGCAGCTGGTTTTCATAGTATAGCTTCAACCAACTCCCATTTACCAATCCTTCCTTCCATTCTCCCTTCAAAGTTTTCAGTTGTGCAGCCCCTCCTTCTATAACATAGGCGAACTCATATGGTCCTAGCCAATGCGTTCTGAACTTCCCTGGGTGTTTTATAAACTTTCTTTCATACACCAGTTCTAATTCACCTTGCTTGAATCCTTCTTCTTGATGTGCCTATCGTGGTAGGCCTTCTCTTTGTCCTTATGAATGTGTTGATGAAATCCTGCAATAAATCTATCTTCTTCCAGTTCAACCAACTGTGAAAGCCTCTCCTGAACAACACCAATATAATCAATGTCTATAAATGCAACAATTCTTAAGCTTAGCACCAAGTATTCCATTGGGACAACATCTTTGAGACCGTAGACTAGCTTAAAAGGGGTATGCATGGTCAGTTTCTTGCAAGTGGTTCTATAGGCCCAAAGTACTGCAGGTACTCTTAAATCCCATTCATTCCTGTTCACATTACAAATCTTCGTCAGTGCTATCTCCAATATTTTG
This sequence comes from Picea engelmannii, assembly GCA_009831015.1. NCBI lineage: Eukaryota > Viridiplantae > Streptophyta > Pinopsida > Pinales > Pinaceae > Picea > Picea engelmannii. Next base: position 21,832 of record WSFP011403218.1, on the reverse strand, counting down.
TTAAATGATTCGACTGTTCCATTTTCCTGAGGATGATAAGGTGTGATCTTCTGATGGTAGATGTTAAACTCCTCAGTTAATTATTCAAATGTCTGGTTGATGAAGTGTGTGCCTTGGTCACTCATAAGAATCTTGGGGCATCCAAACCAGGTTATTATGTCATCAAATATAAATCGTGCAGCTGTAGTTGCACTATAGTCCTTGACTGCTCTGGCTTCGACCCATCTGGTTAAGTATTCAGTTGCAATAATGATATACCTTGCTCCTGTGCACTTCCCTAGTGGGTTGATAGGTCCCACGAAGTCAATGGCCCATTTTTCAAATGCTTGTAGGGTCATCTACGGTGCTAATGCCATTTCATCTCTTCTGGATGGTCTCCCAACTCTCTGGCACACATCACAGGCTCTAGCATAATCCTTAGCATCTCTATGTAAGGTAGGCCACCAAAGTCCAGCTCGCAGAACCTTCTGCGCAGTTGGATTCCCTGCATAATGTCCTTCTGCGATGCCTTCATGAGATTCTGCGAGGATTAATGGGCATTATGCCTCCATAACACATCTTATTAGTATCTCATTAGGTCCCATCTTGTATAGATGACCCACTATAAGTGAAAATTCTGCAGCGTTCACCACTAGATGTTTCTTCTGGGGAATTGTATACTCATTAGGCGTCATTCCTGTTGACAGGAACTAGACTATTTCTGCAAAGTGGTCATCAATATTTCTGATGGAGAGAAGTTGTGCATCCGATAGTGTATCCTCCAAACTGGCGGGTTCTTCGCCATGTTCCAACCTCGACAAGTGGTCAGGGCCCTTGTTCATTCTTCCTATCTTAACTATGATCTCAAAGTCATATTCTTGAAATAGCAGAAGCCATCTGCATATTCGCTCCCCCAACACTGTTTTGTTGACTAGGTACTTCAGCGCAGAGTGATCTGTGAACATTTTAAAATGTCCTCCAAATAAGTAGTGGAAAATTTTTTGTAGCGCATACACCATGGCCAATCCTTCTCTCTTTGTAGTGGTGTAGTTAATTTCTGTTGTGGATAACTTCTTGCTAGCAAAGGCTAACGGGTGATCGATGTCTCATGTTCCCAGCTGTGCTAACACAACTCCTAATGCAATGGATGATGCATCAACATGCACATGAAACTCTTTAGTCCAATCTGGGAAAACCAAAATGGGTGAAGTAACCATCTTTTGTTTCAGTGTGTCGAAGCTCTACTAACATTCATCTGTCCAACCAAACTGGCAGTCCTTCTTCAACAACTTCTCCATCGGTGCTATAATTTGAGCATAGTCTTTAATGAGTTTCCTGTAATATCCAGTGTGTCCTAGCACAGTGCATAGTTGTTTAACTAAAGGCAGAGGTGGAAAATCAACTATAATTTCAATTTTAGATGGATCAACCAACAATCCCTGCTTCCATACAATATGGACTAATAACACTCAAAATGGTTTGAAGAATATTCACTTCTTTAGATTTAAAGCAATTTGACACTACATGCATTTATCCAACATTAGCCTTAGATATTCAATATGATTTTTAATCAAACTAAACATAGTCGAGTCATCAAAATAGGCTTCTAAAAATTTATGCAGAAATTCTTTGAACGCTTCGACCACCACCCTGGAAAATATGGTTGGGGCATTCTTCAGTCTAAATGGCATCACTGTATATTGGTATGATCCCTATTCTGTGGAAAACGTGGTCTTGTGGCAGTCCTCCTTGGAAATCCGTATCTAATGGTATCTGAAAAATCCATTCATAAAATAATATACCTCCTGGCCTCCTACGCTGTCTAATACTTCGTCAGTGAATTGTGTAGGGAAAGGGTCATGCAGATAGGAATCATTCAGTTTCTTGAGGTATACACATATCCTGATTTTTCCTGTCTTCTTGTCTTGTACCACCATAGGGCTGATCCACTCTGATTCTTCAACAGGTTCAAGAATCCCTACTTCCAGCATTATGCCGAGCTCAATCTTCACTTTTTCCTTGTATTTCAGGTTCAATCTATAGGATCTTTGCTTGACTGGATTCACATTTGGTTTCAAAGGTATACTCATCTCTCCCATAGGTCCTTTGATTCCCTTCATATCAATGAACTTGGTTGGAAACAAGTCTTGATATTCATGCAGTAGCTTTGTAATCTTGTCAATGGTAGCAACATCCCAATAATATCTGACATTGGCAAGATTTGGTGTCTCCTTAGTTCCAATATTGACCTTTTGGATCTTGATTGGATGACCAATAAATGGTATCTCAGCTCTTGGTCCTTCCACATATCTTTGGCCTTCTTTTTCAGTGATGTGTATCTTCCTGGGATCATCATCGTCATCGGCATTGATGTTGTAGTAGCCTTGCAATTTTTGCAGAGGTGTAGTCCATTCATCCTCTTCTTGTTCCATAGGGGGGTTAGATGCCTCTTTGAATACTTTATGACTCACAATATGTAATTCTTGGTCTACTGAAGGATATTCTCTCTCAAATAAAAAGGTGGTGATAAAATTCTGAATCATACCTTCCCAATCGGTAGTGACAAGGTGCAGCTCCTCTTGAAGGTACCAGTTGATAGGTGTGGTGTCCAACGTGTTGTTGAATTTTTGCACCCATTGCTCTTGTGGAATACCACACCAAGATTCTTCATAGCTTTGCACACGGTCCTTTGGGAAACCTTGACCTGTGTACCTCACTTCACAACTTTCTACTTGGGCTGAGAACCACGATGTCATCAAGGTTCGGCATTGTACCCAATCTGTAATATTTCTTTTGTGAGTCCCCCACCATTTCGCTGGTGTATATTTCAGGGCCTCATCCATTTCCAACAGTCTCTGTTGCAGTGGTACACTTTCTTCAAATTCCAACAAGAAGGTCTCTAATGGATTCAAACCATCAAAGGTGGGTAAGTTGCTCACCGTTGTACCAATCCAGTGAACTTCTCTGGTCAGCCTGGCACACCTTCTTGTGGATACTTCATACATCTGATTTTGGCAATTTTCCAGTGCTTCGTCTAAGTCTGATGAGCATACATTGTCACTTCGCTAGCTAAGATTCCCATCACCTGTAGGATTAATGTAATCCTGTTGTCTGGTTGCCAGTTTGTAGATATTCTCCAATTCATATGCCTGGTCTTCTTCTCTGATGGGTTATGTGTATCTCTGAACTTCATCTAGATCTAAAGGTGCGATGACCCTTAGGCCATTTCTTTCAAATGTCATACATCTTTTCTTCAAATCGACAATAGTAGAGTTGTTGAAGGCCCAATCAATTCCTAACAGCGCCGGGTAAGGGCAACTGTCATCAACAATTTCAATGACCTCAAAATCTGCAAAGGTTCTCACTCTGTCGATGTCCACAGGGACATGCTCCAGTCATCCAAATGGGTTGACAGCTTGCTGATTGGCCATCCTAAGCCTTATAGGGGAATATAATAAATTTGGTTTTCCCTTTAGTGCCCAATTTTTCTTTGTCATGACATTAACCTCCAACCCTAAGTCGAGGACCACATAGTCTATGGCATACTCTCCTATCTGAGAATTCAAGTGCAATTCTTTGTTTGTACTTCTCCTTTTCCCAATTTGGTGTACTTCCCTATTTAGCAAGGGGTCTATCTTTCTTGGCTCATATTGCTTGATTAAATTTTGAAGTTCCCTTACAACGTTTTCATCCTGGATTAGCTTAATACAAGTATATAGAAATTCCATGAGCTTTCTTACCTCTTTTCCCTCTCTCGGCGAAGAATACTGATTGAATCCCGGTGGCATTCCATATTCTCTTACTTCTATCCATGTTCTTGATTATGAGCTTTGATCTCTTCTAAATTCTTTCCTTGCATCTTCAAATGTTCGTCTTTCTTTCTTGGCATCAAAAGTTTGAGTCTTATCCACAACTTTTCTGACTCCTGAGTCTTCTGTAGTCTTTCCCTGGGCCACTCTATCTTCTCCTGTAATAGTTCCTCCTCAAGTAATAACAACAATTCTAGGGTCTTCTCCACTAGGTTCATCATATATCAACTACACTTGCGGGTTATATTGATGTCCTCATATTTCTTGAATCTTAGCCAACAACATAGGGAAATCTTCTATAACATGCTCAAAAGAATTGCAATAACTGCAAGTAGTACAAGGGTTCTGAAAATCCCTTTCTATATGTCCTCGCTGTGCGTAGTTATAAAAAATTATCTGTCCTCGACCTTGGCCCATTCCTCCTCCTTGTCCTCGTCCTCTGTATCCACCGCGAGGATTGAAGTTTCCTCTTCCCAGGGAATTGTACTACGTAGTGTTTCCTTCTTACTATACTTCACCTTGGATCTTATATACATCTCTTGACCTTTCATGCATGAGGTCGTAGGCCCTACAGTCTCTATCATCATGCCCTACTAACTTACAGAGGGTGCAATATAGGTTTGCCGGTGTCTGAACATACTTTTTCATGTAATAGCACTCACCAGGGCGATGTCAGTTTCTACATACTTCGCACCAGGGAAATATGACTTGCTTCAAGGGTCTCGGAGCTTCTGAGGCTAAATATTCATGAAATACAGGGCAATGTTACTTATCATGGCCCTCTGATCTACATCTGACACACCAGATGTATTCTCTTTTGTCTTTTCCCTTATCCTTTTTTATGTCTTCGACCTGTAAAGACAAATTGGTCAGCTGGCTCAATATCTGGCTCATACCTGAGCTGGATTCTCCCATAGGAGTTGATTCAATCTTCATGGCGATCTCCAGCGCTAAGGACTGTGAAGCAATTTTCTGTTGCATCAGAGGAACTCTGATGTGTGGTAACAGTGTAGTGATGAACCATTCTTTGTTCTGTTCATCTAGGATCTTAAAATTTAATTGACATGTTAAGGTTTTGAATCTCTAATCGAATTCCCAGACAAGTTCGACAACCCTCTGTTTGATCTCCTTCAGCTCTGTAATACATTGCAACTCCAATTTGGGTTTCTTGAATTTTTCAATTAGCACGTTCTTGATCTCATTCAATGGTTGGGGTTGTGTAAGTCCTTGGACAAGATTCATGTACCAACTCAGTGCGTGATCTCTAAGAGTAGTGTTGAATTGGGTTCTTTTGATGGCCTCATCAGTGACATTCTTAATATTACACACAACTTCACATAGGAACCAGTGTTGATCTGGGTATTCATACCCATCCCCTCTAAAGATAGGGAACCTCATCTCATCCACCATAGAGCTACCTGGGTTTCCTGTCTGAGTAGATGCTAAACTGCTAATAGTAACACTATGAGGAATCTGATGACTCTGATTGCCTAGTGCTATTGAAACAATAGGAGGGTTAATGATACTTACTTCAGCAGTTTGCACAGTTCCTGAGTTTTTTGGCTCGTCCTGGCGAAGTTCTTCAGTTTCTCCTTCCTCTGTCCTAGAGGGTTCTAGACGTTCTTCGTCTTTTAGATCTGCCTCTTCCCCACTGTAGAAACCTTCTTCTCTGTAGTTTTTCTTGAACAGGTTCTCAAGGTGAACCGCTCTAAACACTCTCCCACTGTGCCCATGTCCAGCTTCTGTGTCACTGTCGCTGTCCGAATTTTTGAACATTATCTTTTTTGACTTCAACCAATATACTGTATCTTTAGAATGTTCTTCTCATGCAAGAGAATATTGATTCTTAAGTTCAGAAAATGCAAAATTTTCCCTCTGGGTCCTTTGAAAAAGTATCTCTCGGTTTGGGTATATGATTCTACTTTGTCAACAACAAATTCGGTGATATACCCTCCAATGGTACTATCAAACCAATGATCTACTGCTCTGGATACAATGTTGTTGATTCTTTTAACCTTCTGGATCAACGCCCACGTCCAAACCATAGGGGGTCTAGATTTGATCTCGAACTAGGTATCATCTAACCTAGCCAACCACTCAAACAACTCTTGATAGATTCCTCCAAAGAAGATCTCGTGGATGCCAGTGAAAATGTATCTTTGTAGCCAATCTTCAGTACTCATCTTAGGGTTCTTGTTTTGGGATTCAACAAACTCCCTCTCTTGATCTTCTATCCACGTTTGAATCTCTATCTTTGATGGGAACCACCTTGACATTCCCTCATGAAGATTCATATCCAAGCAACAGAACCATTTGTTGGCACAGGGGCAGACCCAAGGTTCACTCCAAGAGCGCACCAACAAGCCCTAACTACTGACCCTTTCAGCAACACCTGCGAAGCAGATGCAGTCTCACCTGAAGTAGCTATGGGGGGTTGCAGGACAGATATGTATACAACTAGGGGAATATCAAGTGGATCTTGATGCAATACAACATAGTATACCTAGCTCACTTATCACTAAAATCTACTCCACATCCTATTGATCTGATCTAATACAATAATGTAATAACAATATATCAAAGACAAATATAAAGCATCAATCATACACACATAACACCAGGTATACGTGGTTCACTCTCTCTCTAGGGCTACGTCCACAAAACTGTGCTTATGATATATTAAGGTAAAGCTTACAGTTCTTGTTTGCGCTCTCTGCTAGCAGATCTTCTTCTTCTTCTCTCTTTCTCTCCCCCTCCTATCCATCCAGCTGCAGGACTTGACCTTCACACCCAGCTGAAGATATTACAATGCCTGAAGGCTCTTACTCTCAACATTTCTCTCACTCGCAATACAATATTCTCTCAATGAACAACAATCAATAACAATTCTCAACAACAGTACTGACTTCTACCAACTCGACCCAAGTCCTCTTGACCTTGATTTATACATTACAATTCTTCATCGACAGCCTTAGGCCGAAACCTAGGTTCCAAAACCCTAAATACAAAAACCCTAGGTGTCTAAAACCCTAGGTCAACTTGGCCCACTTTTCCTGGGCTTCGCCTGCCTATCTTTCCTTCTTTCTCACTTAGTGCTAGTGATGGATTTTTCCGCTTACTGATCTTTCCTTGATCCATAAACTTTTCTTATCTATCATCCCTGATCTCCTCATCCAATGAATATCTTTCTTGGGCTTCGCTCCTTCTTTTCTTCTCTTTTGCTTACTTAGACCAAGTAACAATCATTGTGTCTCCCGTGAAGTTCACATTTTACCTCTTCTTCCTTGATCTTTGCTTGATTCCATACCCAAGGGCCAACAACTAGCCAAGGTCCTGAAGTCCTGAAGTGAATTATAAATTGTAGATCCAAAGAATAGGTGGTGTCAATCTGTGGATTCCGGGCAAAGACCCGAAGTAAACACCGACCGTCCGATTGAAGTGGAGATGCCGTAGAAATCCGCATACTTCAAAGGGAGTGAAAGTTGAGACTAGAGAATTTTGAAGTCCGGAGACATAAAGGGATCGCAGCCATTGATCCAATGGGGGACATGCATCAATATATTATTAACTCTGGATAAAATTCATTAGAGGAAGTTGAGATTTGAAACTCCCGAAGGCCGAAGAGCCGAAGAGCCGAAACCAATCGTAATTGTCGATTGGGAAGGGAGCTATGTGCCGACAGATCGGGAGGTCTGGGAAGACGCGTGAAAGACATGAGAGGAGGATAGATAGTAGATGTTGATCATGGATAATCTCCAAAATAAAGAGATCGACGTTCAGGAAGAATTGCGGAGCCAGAACATGCTCGAGTCTTAATTCTTCTTGAGCGGTCCGCAATTGAAGCCATGGTATTGCCAAAGGCATACGTGGTGCTTTGTAGTAAATTGTGGGGTGAAAAGTGGGTTGGTTTAAAACCAACCCTGGACGTGCCCACAATCACATATTTTCCAAGAGGTCATAGCCCAGGGTCATATGGAGGAGGGGATTACCAAAAAAGGATCTAGCACCTAAAATTCTACATTTCGGAAGCGCACAGATAGAGGTCGCGGGTACCCTTAGCCCTGCACCGGGTAGTCAAAAGGTTATGTGTTTAGTTACAAAATGAGACCATCAAGGTCTTAGAGATTTGTTTGGCTCCAGAATCAGATATCCTTGACCAGAAGGCCGAGCTGGTTCCCTGAATGTTCGAATTAGAACCCGTAGAGAGAGAGGATTTGTTCTTGTAAGGAGGACAATTTTTTTATTTATTTTAGCCCCTTCGTGGGTGTGTTACACTGAGGAAATTGATTCCTCATAAACCACAAAGGTGAGAGACGCCACGCATTCCATATTTCCATCATATCCGAGGGCGAATTGCATAGAGACACCATCATCGTGGCCCTACAAATGAGCCAAGAACGACCCCCATCCTATGTGAAGGAACACTTCTCTGCACTGTGCGAACATGGGGATGGAAAACAGGTCAACATAGGATGACGACTCATACCGTTTGGGCATGGTGACAGTGTGGAGAAATGGATAGAGGGTGAAATTTGACAGAGCATGGGTGCAATCAGGCCAAGGATGATTGTGATTAAGAAGAGGGCGAATGTAATTGAGCAGAGGGTGCACTCGCTGCATAAATGGGATAACCAATTGAGAAGTCCCTCCGTTTTTGAATGCACCCTGGGTGGAAATGGTTTCATTCATCACACATGAGTTTCCATGTGTTGGCCCTTAACCAATTTTTGGGACTTACTTGGTAATGATTGATCGTATTTGGGACTTCGATAGCCTGTTGAAGGAGGAGCACAAGACAAAGTGGAGATCATAGAATCTCGGCCCACTTTTGGGTTTTGGGGAATATGTAATAGGAAAGGGATGTCGGCCCGTGGGTTTACCCACACTTAGGCCCTCTTTTGTATGAATAAATAGAAGGATAGGAAATGTAAGAAGGGAAATCAAATAGTATGTCTATGTGATGTATGCTAAGTGAAAGTAAGGTCTGTAAGAGCTTAGTTCCTATATGAGACTTGCAGAAGTTGAGTGCAAGTTACTGTAAGAAGTTGTAGAAGGTTTTTGTGCTATAATGCAAGGAAGAAGGATCTAGCGAGCTGCGTAGATCTTATGTCCTATGTGTAGTAGTGTTTGGTGGCTCTGTGCTTGTAACCGATTGAAGACGCTAATAAAGAAGAAGAGGTGGTGGACATAGCCCTAGGATGGGGGTGAACCACATAAATTTGTGTGTTATGATTTGTGCTTTGACTTGATGTGTTTATCCCCGCTTTTGATAAGTGCTTTGATATATTTAGATATATCTACTTATGCTTTGTGCTTCTTATATATGTGTGAATGTAGATCTGACATGTATGAGGATGCTTAGTGCTGATCTACTGGATCTTATCTATTTTACTGTTGCTAAGTGCTAAAATACCTTAGATCTGAATGAATGTTGCGATGCTCTATGCTATTTGCGAAGTATAATATGGGTTGAATATTGATGAACGATCGATGCTAATTTCTCTGTAAGTGACATAATCACATATATGTGTCCTAGATTAGGTTGCAGAAACTTGATTCCTACAACTACCCCTGCCTCTACCTTGGGTGACACTTCATCTTCTTTGCAGGTGTTGCCGAAAGGGTTGGTAGTTAGGGTTTTGTTGGTGCGCTCTTGTAGCGTTGAACCCTGGGTCTATCCCTGTGCCAACAAATGGTTCCGTTGTTGGGACGTGAAACTGTGATTGCTGGGAACCGAGAAGAAGAAGCTTTGTGTAAAAAGGTTGGCTGGAAGTCTTGTGCGAAGATCTGTGCCCTAGTGTGCAGTATTCCACCCGATTTGTAAAGCTCTGTATTGAAGAAAGAGGCTCGATCTGAATAAAGAGGCCCAATCTGAAAGAAATAAACTTGATCTAAGGAAAAGAGGTTGGATCTGAAGAAAAAAAGTGAGATCTGAATGCTTCGTGCTCTAAAAAAGGTAAAAGTGGGAATTATTGACTAAAAAGAGGTAAGATCTATAAGCTCTATGCTCTGATAAAGGTAAAAGTAGTTAAAAGTTTTAGATCTAGAGGCTTTGGGATCTGTAGAAGTAAGATAAGTGAAATTTTTTGTTTCTAAAGTATGGATCTAGGTATGTTTAATAGGATCCATCCTAGTTTGGAAACTAGGGCGCTAATAAACGAAAGAAGGCTTGATATGAGTATATCTGATAAGAATAGTGATAGATATGTTATACCTATGCATAGAAAGAATGTCTGGACTAAAAAATGGATGCAGGATCCTAGAAAGATTTTTTTGCAGGTTATCTACCATGATTCTGGTGTGCAGTACAAAAGAAGTTAGGGATTGTTTAAAAGAAAGAGAGGATTGACCCTCTATTATAGTTGTAGAAGACCAAGACACCTTGCTAAGGAATGCCCTGGAAGAAGACCTAGTTGCCTTTGTTGCAAAGCTATGGACCATGAAGTGTTAGATTTTCCTAGAATGATCGCTAAGCTTGAAGGAATGAATTTGAATCAGGAAAACCCTAAGATAGATCTAGAAAAGGCAGGACCCCAGCAAGAATCAAAGAAAGTATTGATACAAATGAAAGAGACCCTGAATGACCACCGACATGTCAGATTATCAGAGATTTTCAAAGAAAAAGAATGCATTGAAGCAAGAATAGGAGACTTCGACATTTAGTGTGTCCTTGATGAAGAGACACAAGTGAAGATTATGCCAGAAAGAACTTGGGAAGCTATCAGGAAACATGCTATGATCCCTTCGTTAGGAGGAATAGGATTATTCAGAGGAAAGATGATAATTTTATGTGGAAGACTTACTCAGATAGCTATGATAGTCAATGGAACTTCAACAAAGGAATATTTTGAGATTATTAACTTCATTGAAGACAATGCCCTATTTACCATGTTACTAGGAAAACCTTGGGTTGATAGAGATCAAGCTAGAAAGAAGGAAGAAGAAGAAGTCTTAGAACAAAAGAGACAAGAGTTAAAGGATTTCATGACCCGAAAGATAGCACAATTGATTGAAGAAAATGATAATAGATCAAAGCTATATGACACTAGAAGCCTAGATGTCGAAGCTATAAGAACATCGGAAGAAATACAGAAGGTTGAAATTTATACCCCAGAAAAAGAAGAAGTGATACACCTAAATCCTAGGAAAGAATCTCAGCAACGCGAAGTGACTATGTCCAAGGAAAATAAGAATCAGAATGGGAAAAGAACCACCGAGATGAAGCTCATGGGGAAGAAGGCTAGAAACCTGAGTAAGAAGAAGGCTAAGATTGAAAATTTACAACAAGTTCCAGAGGGTACATCGCAGAAAGAAACTTTGCAGAATCGGAGCTTCACCGGGATACCAGAACAACGACATAGGGCACTTCACCATGGCGAAGCAATATAGCTGTTGGAGGCCGATATATCCATTCGACTGCCACTCCGAACGGGTCAGAACACATTGATGGCTCATCACCAGACCGTTGGACCGTGCCATAATGGATAGAACAAGAATTAAAGAGGCTCATACCCGTTGTAAAGCAAATTGTTTCCAAGATTTCCTATTTATGTCGTCGTGCCATGCACGAAGAATTTTTTTGCCAACTGAGAATTTGAATCCCGTAGATTAGCAAGTGTATATAGTGATCATCATGCCCTTGTTGTTCATTCCTGTGTAGTATATAAGATCATTGTGACCCCGATATTATTAACTCCGAGCGTGTATGTTCGAAGAGCTTAGCGCACTTGAAGAATCTGTGAAGGAAGTACTCATTGATCTCAGGATCAAGAAAGTCATGTCGGAAAGAAGGATGTCTGCAGGCATGCAGGCATCATCAATAGGAGGATTCCAAGCTTCTCCATCGACTACTCATAGAACAGGAACTTCCAGAACCACGACAGAGAAAAGAACAAAGCAGAGAGACGATATCACGAATGCCAAGCTGATTCTGAGCATTCTACCTACCTACCTACCCGCTCTAAGCGGCACCATCAACCAAGATAGTGTGCCCAGAGATTTTGACTATGCTTTGGTCACGACGTACATCCCGAAATGGATATGCGTAGTTCAAGCCGACCAGGATAAGATCGCAACGAAGTTTAGCGACTTCAACCTTGGAGACAGGAAGGCTTACAACATGCTCGCCCTGCACAAGTATCTGACCAGGACTAAAGGCAAGAACTCAAAGATTATCCCGCAGCCATGGACCCAGAACCTCGCGCAGTCCACACTGCTCAATGTGATGAAGATCCCGCACTTCAGCAGACACTAGGAAGTGAACGCATGTGTCAAGTTGTTGTTGTCGAGTTACCACAGAGGATACTTATGGTTGAACCATTGCATCACTGTGGATCCGACCTTGATCAATCAGATCACAGGGATGAGCATGTAATTCCCTAACCCACAAGATTTTTACCCTGGAAAGACCTCAAACCAAGCATTAGAATAGAGAATCAAAGAGACTTATGGTGATGTTGAGAAGGGCATGTGAGGTTACAAGGTAGCCTCTATCCAAAGAGGCGTAGTGCACCTTGCATGTCAGCTAATCACAGGCAAGCTAGTTCGCAAGAACTGACCCACCCAAGTGACTGGATTCATAGTTTATCTCATAGGGAAGTGTGAAAAAGGACTTCAGATGAATTAGGTGCAGTACCTTGTGAACCAGCGAGAGCTTGATTGTCGGGAAGCACAAGACCAAGGGTATGAGTTCCACTTGAGTTGGATTCTCATACTAATCACATTCATTGCATGGGATATGCCGAAAGGTGCAACCTTCCTCGACATCGAGCCCTTCGAACCTTTTACCGTGAAGTTCAGTACCTTGTGTTACTCTAATGATATGAACAAGAAGTGGAAATCCAATGCTGTCTTCCATACTTATTATGACCAGTTGAAACAAGCCATCCAGTCCGAGCCTCGGATGACCCCAAATACCCTCCATAGGTTTCGGCCCTTAATGAAGTTCAGCGTGGACCGCCACTTCATTTATATAACAACATGCACAGATGGCCATAAGAAGAAGTTACAGTCCTATTACAAACTTACAGAGGAAGAATTAGAGGAAATAACTAAGGAATGGTCGATGGACCTCCTTATTCCATCCAACCCTGTAGAGTTGTTTGATGTAGACAGCCCAGAAGTTGTGCAGGATACACCCGGACCTAGTAAGATGAAGAAGCCTGAAGAAGTTCAGGATATAGACAACACATCTGTGAGGACTGCGTCTATTTCACCAGTGTAAGGAGACGATGGAGGAGAGATAAATGGTGCAGAAGTTGAACAGAACAAAGGAGAGGTTACACCGAAAAAAGATGAGAAAGAACCATCAAAGAAAAGGAAGGTTTCCCCACCGAAGCTTTCATCCATGAAGAAAACTAAAGCAACCAGGACCAAGTTCGAGACTTTCCTCACCTCGGATGACTTCGAATTCATTCTCACAACACTAAACGATGCTTCACTGGAGATAGCAGACAAGCATGAAGCTAAGAAGAAAGAGATGTATAGCCATCTTGAGGCTGAGCTCTGAGGGTGCAACAGGCACTTCTATCCATCCATGCAGTCTCCACTGCACCTTTATCAGCAGGAACACCAGACATGGGAGATGAGCTAGCTTAACTCCATCAAATCCCCGACTCAGTTGAAGCTCGCCTTCGACGAGCTCAGGAAGAAACAATGCAAGCCACCCAGGCTTTGAAACAAGTACAAAGTGCACTTGTAGAGCAACAAGGTAATGCAGAATGGGAAAAGATTGACCTGCAAGCGAAGTGGGATCAGGAAAAAGCATAGTTACAGTAGAACAACGAGCAGTTGATCACAGAGTAGCTAGAAATTAAGGAACGGGTCAACATAGCACTTCACTCTGTGATCGTCATAGAAGTGAGAGTTTAAGAACGAGTTCCAAAATAGGTGGCACAACTTGAATAAGTGATTCAATAGCTTCAGCAGCGCATCACAGACCTGGAACTTCGTACTGTGCCCAAGACACCTCAAGATATATGAGACCTAAGGGAAGCAACTGCCCACAGTGTAGTTGGTAGATTAAAATATCTTCCTTGGAATGCAAGAAAATGAGATCTAGGAGCGCTTAGACTTATGAAAACCTCATGGAGAATCCAGAGTTACAAGCATTGGAGTCGCATATCCAAGAAGCAAAGCAGCACGCAGATACGTTACAGGCACAACTGAAGGCCTTGTCACCATTCAAAAGGATGAAGAGGTTTCACGAGCAACGCACCACCCAGCAACAGATCCACACGATCCAAAGTAAAGTGATGGAAGTCTCTCAATGAATTCAACCAATGCAAGAGAAAGCATGCCAATTGTTCACTAAAGTTGAAATCCAAGGAGCAGAGCTTGAACAGGTTGTCATCACCATAGAACAATGCCTGGAAGGGCCAGTAAACGATGCAGTGATCCAGGAATTCACTGAGCAAGAGGCCATAGCAATGCAGCGGGTCGAAGTAGCTTGATCCAAGCTTGAGGCATTCAAGGTAGAATTTCTCACGCCAGAGTGACTCGGGATGAGTCACAGGTGAGTGTTGGGGGCCTGTCAGCCCTTGACCAAGTTTTGGGACTTACTTGGTAATGATTGACCGTTTTTGGGACTTTGATATCCTGTCGAAGGAGGAGTGCAAGATGAAGTGAAGATAATGGAATCTCGGCCCACTTTTGGGTCCCTTTTGGGTTTTTGGGAATATGTAATGGGAAAGGGATGTCGGCCCGTGGGTTTACCCACTCTTAGGCCCACTTTTGTATGAATATATAAAAGGATAGGCAATGTAAGAAGGGAAGTCGAATAGTATGTCTATGTGATGTATGCTAAGTGCAAGTAAGGTATGTTAGAGATTAGTGCCTATATGAGACTTGCAGAAGCTAAGTGCAAGTTACTATAAGAACTTGTAGAAGGTTTTTGTGCTATAACACAAGAAAGAAGGATCTAGCGAGCTGCGTAGATCTTTTTTCCTATGCACAATAGGGTTTGGTGGCTCTGTGCTTGTAACCGATTGAAGACGCTAATAAAGAAGAAGAGTTGGTGGACATAGCCCCAGGATGAGGGTGAACCATGTAAATCTGTGTGTTATGCTTTTTGCTTTGACATGATGTGTTTATCCCCTCTTTTTCTAAGTTCTTTGATATATTTAGATAGATCTACTTATGCTTTGTGCTTCTTAGATGTGTGCGAATGTAGATATGACATGTATGAAGATTCTTAGTGATGATCTACTGGATATGATCTGTTTTACTATTGCTAAGTGTTGAAATACATTAGATATAAATGAATGCTGCGATGCTCTGTGCTATTTGCAAAGTATGATAAGGGTTGAATATTGATGAACGATTGATGCTAAGTTCCCTGTAAGTGACATAATCATAGATATGTGTCCCAACTTAGGTTGCAGACACTTGAGTCTTGCCACCACCCCTACCTATACCTCTGGTGAGACTTCATCTACTTTGCAATTGTTGTCGAAAGGGGCGATAGTTAGGGTTTTGTTGGTGTGCTCTTGTAGCGTTGAACCCTAGGTCTGCCCCTATGCCAACACCATGTGTGAGCCTGAGTGAACCAATTTTGAATTTGAAGGCATCTTTTGGGAGGCAATCGTAATGATGAAGGAGTTAGATCAATGTCAAAGTCTTTGAATTGGACATTTGATCATAAAAATGTCTAAGGATTGTATCATTTAATCTCAATTGCCATTAACCAACTCAAATAAATGCAAATGATTCCTGGTTACATGAATTCGTGGATACTGTGTGTATACATCTCGTTCGATCCTTCATATGGCGCGTCCTCTGACACCTCATATGGTATTTTAAATGGCACCTCATTCGACACTCCACATGGCACTCCATATGGTACCCCTGTGCGAAATGAAATCTATTCCTCCTGTAATGGATGTTTTATTCACAACCTTCAGTCTTAAAATGATTTTGACAGTCGCCATGAATAGGAGCAGAGGCAAGATAATAGTGTTCTTGTTTTTCCATCATGCTCATTCAATCTGTTCCTTTATCTCGCATTTTATGAGGCATGTAATCACAACTCTTTAATGAATAGTCTCTAAGAAAAAAACCACTTAAGTGGTCTGTTAAGGATATGTACAACAGTTTATAACATACACGGAATTAGCATTTCGAAATAAAATAACTACTGATATAATAGTTTGTATCATGAAAACAATATACATAAATTTTTACAAAGTTTCTACTTCTTATAGGTAGTGTTACCATTTTTCAACTCATGAAACCCCTCCCCCACACCTAAGTATTGTGACATCTCACAATAAAAAATATAGGAAACTAGTCAATTATCCCAATAGCTGAAGATTTACAGCTTGTTAAGTGTAGAGATAATTTTTTCAGATTGGTCTGACGAGACGGTTAGAATATGCCCCCACTTATAGGATACAACATCCAATATATAGTTAAGAAGAGGTAGGCGAGAGAGTTTCGAGATAGTCCAAAGTTAGTTCCCAATGGAAAATTTATGGAGTTCATTAAGCTTATCTTAACCATACATACTTCGTGTTAGCTTTGTGTACAAGTAATGTCGTACATTAGGACAAGTTTAAATTTCTTATTTATTTTTTTGTCATATTATCATCCTCACTAGGTAGAGTGCCCCACTGCGATCAAGCATGTTCAGTACTTCGACGGGTTTACCTAGTCATACCACATGCCGATACCCACTGCTAGTAGAATTTTTTAGTATCCCGATGGGTTAGCCTCTTACACCCTCGGAGACTGGCCCTCCATCTTTCAATATTTTAGTATAATATTTCTTTGTGAAAGAAGATGGGGGGACAGCTCTGAAAACAACGTCTTTTTGTTTGTTTGTTTCTAATTGTGATGGTATTTATGTTAGAGGATGACTTTCCGTTATATATTCCTTAGTGATTTTCTTGATGTAAGGGGTATTTAAGCGGATGTAGCCTATCTAAATATATGATATAATCAATTATTTTTAGTGTGTATTTGATGGTACCATTGGGAAAGAATAGAAAGGTATCTTTAGGCTCAACTCACTTTCTTCCTTTTTTTTTTAATTTATTGTGATGTTTCCATGACTAACGGCTAATCAGACCTCCTTGTTACTCTTTAATAAAAGTACTTTACTCACTTACTTAGGGTTCTTGGGGAAACTGAACAAGTGACCTCTAAGCTTGATGGTTACGATATCACTTCCTTATATAGTGGTGAAGGTTTAAGAGAAGTTGTTATTTAATATGCCTTGAGAAAAAAAAGATAAAAATATTTGCAAAAATATGGATAATTACCGCAAGTCATTATTCATTTGATGCTTAGCAGATAACAAGGGTTCAAGTATAGCAATATTTTGAAGAAAAAATCCTTCTTTTATATTTCCTTGAAACTGTCTACTACTGGTGAAATAAATACCTACAAAAATCTCTAGAATTGTCCATCAACAAAATTCAAAATTATTTACATATGTGCAATTGAAATTTCAGAAAATTATTCAAGAACAAGGGGGACTTCCCCATCTACTAAGGCTAATGCCTTGTCAGTTGACATGAATTGTAGAAAATATTCTTTGGAAATGGGCCTGTGATAAAGTTTAATTCGGTGTCCATTTACTACAAAGGAGACTTGTCCATCGTCAATTGTTTTGATTTTCACAGCCCCATTGTCATATACCCAACCACCAAGTGGTGATTTTTCCTTTGAAGGTTTTAAATCGAGAGTCAAACAACAAATCCAAATCACCAGGTTGGAAGTGTTTCTTCTTAATAAACTTATCATGCCACTTGCTCCTCTGGTTTTGGACTAATATTGTTCGTTGGATAGAATCTTGTTTGATCTCATCCAACTCATTTAATTATAGGGCTTGTTGTTTCTGAGCCTCATCTAAGTTTAATCCCAATTATGCAGCAATACAGAAGGTCCTTACTTGGAATTCTATTGGTAGAAGTACTTGTTTCCCCTACACTAGCTCATAAGGGGTGTGCCCAATGGTGTTTCTCCAGGTGGTCTGATATGCCCACAAAGCCTCTAGAAGCCTATTAGCCCAATCTTGATGATGTAATTGAACAATATTGGTTAAGATAGCTTCCAGAACTTTGTTTGTAGACTCTACCTGAACATTATATTGTGGGTGGTATATAGAAGATTTATATTGTTTAATCCCATATTTCTCCGTTAGTTCTCTCATTAGATTGGAAGTGAATTAAGTGCCTTGGTTTGTAACAATTTCACGAGGAACAACGAAGTGGGTAAATATGTCTTCATAAATGAATTCGACAATGGATATTTCTGTAGCCCTAAATAGGGATTTTGCCTCTACCCACTTGGTGACATAATCTGTACAAACCAAAATATAGTTTTTCTTATGAGACATGGGTGAATTTGGTCCTAGAAATTCAAGGGCCTATTTTTTGAAAGGTTCTATCATAACTTGGGGATTGCAATGGAATTTCGTTAGCTGACATGGGTCTTCCTATCCTTTGACAGCTGTCACAACTCCTCACATACTTGGCAACATCCTTGAAAATGCTAGGCCAATAGTAACCTGAATGTAACACCTTATATGTTGTACGTTTGTCAGAAAAATGGCCACCACATTGTTGTGGGTGGGAAATCCCTCCTACAGACTAGAACTAAGTGTTTTATCATGCATGCAGAAATGACCTAAAGCTTCCTACTTTTTACCATCATCCCATTGCTAAACCCCATTATTCATATGAAAATACAAGGTTAAAGAGATCAAGTTGACGTACCTTATTTTCCATGTTTGATGTCGATCCCTTTTCACGTTTGGTCGCTCTTCGAATGCAAATCTCCTCCCAATGATGACCTGCATTCAGAAAATACAAACAAAGAACTCCACATGCATTTGATCTATGAACTAATGGGTTAGAGATTTAGTCAACATATAATCAATATTCAAACAATGAAAAACTCATATGCGGGATGGGAAAAGTACTTATTTTATTAATCTCACAAGAATACCTTACAATAGTGAGATCGACCACTGCTCCTTGAATTTGGTCCTAGGCTCCTCTTCAACTGTGCTCCAACCACTTCTATGTATGCTTCTGTTCACACAATAGTTGCAAAGGTTGAGGCAAGGGGAGTGCTAATTTGGGTAGAGTTTCTTTACTATGACTTTCCTTCTTTCAAATGGGACCCCTACCCCTTCTTTTATAGGCTAGAAAGAGCTAGGTATTCGGTCGAGTGACTGGCTATGCATGGTCAAAAGGATTAGTTAACTTACCTAAAACTGTGTGTTCCGTCAGAAACTTTCCATTTTTCGTGCTTTTGTAGGTACACACGAGCTGTAGTGGATCAACTAGCATGTACACGCGGGATGTAGTGGGTCAGCTAGAGTGTACATGTGGGTTGTAGTGGAGTAGGGTGTGTGTGCCTTTAAAAAGGGTGTTTTTAAGAAGAGTTGTTCAGTAATGGCTTGGAAAAGAAGGAATATGAGATGGCCTGATGCCAGGTAAGCATGTCTGGTGAAAACTAGGGTTATAACAAATTCCCCCTAATGTGTGAGGTCAGAAGAGCATCTGATGGCTGACATAAATTATCAATCTTTATCAACATACCAAACCAGTGAGCCCAGGGACCAGAATTCGAGAGGTTCCATCTACAAAATAACAATTGTTTCACTGAGGCGGGCATACCCATGCTCAAGATGATATAAAAGCATGGATTCCAATCAAATACACTGTAGATCCATGTCATATAACTATATAAAGTGTAGCCACGAGCAATACACAGTGGATATACATCTCAAAATAAAAAATATATACATGTAGAGTATCCATATTCAAGAAGCGAATAAGTTCTGATGGCTAGAGATGAGGCCTTCAGAGCTCAAGTAACAACTTCAAAATCTTCACAATTTGGGTAGGAGTGTAATATGAGTGTACGACTTCACTACCCAGAGGTCTTCAACGGCTTGTCAGGAACAGACTAGAGGATTTTGATGATTAGGTTGAGGGCTTCATGGATTTTGAATAAGGGACTTGATTGGGCTTTCGGGATGACCGGGCATGAGGATAAGAGACAATATGTAGAGGGGGCCGAATCAAGCTTGGTAATAACTTCCCTTGGAAAATAGCACGATATAAGGTGAGACTCAGGAATCATGATATTTTGACATAAGTTCACGATGTTGGAGGCACCGCAAAATCTCCATATGTTTGGAAGAATAACCAAATGGAGGAGGACATAGCTCTATGTAGCGAGAACATCTTCCTAATTTCATGTTAAATACCAAGGCTTGACGAACAAATGAAAGGATGTTCTTTGTCCAAGGGTGACTCATTGTGTTGCTAATAAAAATAAAATACTTTTCCCTTCCTCTTTTTGGGGTATATTTGATTTTTTTGTCTTTTTGTTTTTGAAAAGGAACAAAAGAATGTCGCGTTACAAAAGGAGGATCAAGTGTCGTAGACATACTAGTTCCAAGCACATGAAACACATGGATGCTCAGGGAAAAGGGACATATGCAGGAAAAGGACACTCGAGAAAAATCCCCCATGGGCCAAAGGTGTCAAGACATAGAGGCAAAGTGCTACAGGGCTTGCGTATAAGGTATGCTTCAGATGGTTCAGTTGAGAGCAACATGGAGCCGACATTAGGCCAAAGACGGAGATATGCAAATGCGATTAATAAGACACACAATGGTAATGTCCTTCGATGTGATTTTAATGAGCCCAAAGAAGGTAACCTCGACGATTTTTCATATTTAGAGAGTATGAAAAAGCGTAAAAGGAGACTCCAATGGGGTACCTTTTTCGAAGGTAGTCTAATCGGTTCGAAAAAGGGGTAAATTAGCACCAAAAAGACGTCTATTCATAACCATTTTAACGAGTGTGATAAAGACAATATCACTCAGCAATTTTTTCATTTTTAAGGAGTCTGAAAAAATCTTAACTATGGACTCCGTCAGGAATGTTCTTCTAGACCATTTTAACGAGTGTGAAAGAATAAGGTCACTCGACGATATTTTCAATTTTAGGGAGTCTGAAAAGAGATTAACTATGGACTCCGTGGGGGTTCCTTTTTCTTAAATTTGGTCCCTCAGGCCCGAAGAAGGGTTAAAATTATACTTGAGAATACTCTTCTAAAGAACCGAGCCTCCTAGAGTATACCTTTGTTCGTACAGTTGACCATCCAAACCGGAAAAGGGGTAAACTACCGCCAGACAGACGTGACTTCAAATTTTAGTTTAGTGAGCGTGAAGGTCAAGAAGATCGCTCGACAATATTTTCACATTTAGAGGGCCTGAAAATAGCTTAAAAGAAGACCCGTTAAGTTTTGGGCATCTTGAGGGTGAGGTCAAGAGTGATAAGGATTCATGCAAATGAGGCTCAAACTCATAATCAGGAAAAACTAGTAAGGACTCCCAAACCTATAGTCGTTAGTGACAGCATGGACACCAAAATGAAACCAGGATCTACCTAGGGCATCCATGTTAAGGTAGGCTCTACCACTAAATTACGATACTACTAAAGCAGAAATGATGGTTCTGTGTCACAACTTGGTGGGATCTATCCTATGTCAAAGAAGAAAAGACAACAAGATGCAGAAAGTGGAGGTGGAATCCTATCTTAAATGCAATGAGTTGGAAAAAATGGATTTTTACCAAAGGACCTCCAAAACGACCCAAAAATCCAAAAAGTTTCCCAATACCCAAAGAACACTTCTCGTGTCAACCCAAAGAAAACTCCTAAACCATACTAAATGATTTCCAGTTTAGAAAAAATGTCAAAAGGGTCCAAAATTGACAAAAAAAAAGGGCCAAAAAGTCTATAAATAGAAGCTGGAAGCTCATTATCACCATTGCTAATTGAGAAATTGAATAAAAGACAAAACTACCCCTTTGTGAAACGAGTTGATTCTAGGAGCCTCAGTGGATGAAACGACCATTTTCTTGGACCAAGTAAGTATACGCTACCCCCTCTTGCAATTTAATTCTTTCTTTATGCATTTAAGTTCATTTTTTGGAGGGGCGTCGACCTTTAAAAGGTCGGCCCTATGTCCACATGGGCTATCCTATGACAACCCGAGTGTACACATGGGCTGCCTTATGA